>PVJX010030802.1:0-21704 GCA_004027295.1 Dolichotis patagonum
GAGGTCATAGCCTCTTATCTTGAGGCTCATCCCAGTTGACAGCCCTGGAGTGGTGGCTTTTTGTCCTTCCCAGTTCAACCATGTCTTTTGGGAGTCATAGGGCTTGGAAACAGCTACTGTCACTGTTACTGCCACTGTCACTAGCTTCAAGGATTATGCATTAGCACCTCAGTCAGCCCTGTTTACATTGCTTAAAGCCAATTGAGGGGATAAAAAAACGGCCTACCTAGTTATCTAGATATCATTACATGGAGATAGGGCCAAGTTTCGTCAAAATGGAGATAATTGCCCTTTGTTCAAGGAGAATCTTCCAGGTTGTCCTTCACGGATCAGTTCTGGTGATCGTGAAAGGTTCAAAGTGTAATACTCAAGAGATTTCTGAACTCACTCTGTGGAAAGAGGATGAGGTCGTGAGCTGTGTGTCTAACAGACTTGCAGGCTGGGAGTTGGCAGACCACATCCCATGGGTGAGATTCTGCAGCCACCTGTTTTTTGTAGGACCCACAAACTAAAAGCAATTATTATATTTTAAATAGCTGAAAAAATTGAGTCATATCTCATAAAATGTGGAAATTATAGAACTCAAACTTTAGGGTCCATGAATTAAATTTTATTGGAACATGACTGCACTCATTTGTTTGCATATTATCGACAGTTCCTTTGGTGCTATAGAGTTGAGTAGTTGTGACAAAGATTATGTGTACTGTTCGTGTCATATCACAGCTATTGCATTATGGCACGGTTATGGCATGTTACTGGAAATGATGCATTATAACTCAACAATGTTTCAAATGCCATGCATATGGCCGTACTTTGACATTTTCCCTTTTTTAAAAAAATTAGTAATGCATGCCAATCATGTCAAAACAAGAAAAGAGAAAAATAGGTTTCACATGTCATACTTTTAAGCCATAGCATGGTTTTCTTTTTTGGAGGCATGGAATAGCCAATCAGATGGCAAAGCACTGTGTGTATAGGGATAAAATAACAGATTGTTTTAATATTATTACCCTAATTACAGATCACAATTTTCCCAGCTCACAAGAAAGCAACCATCAAGGGAAAATACGGACAATTAAGAATAGAATATCTCATCACAGCAGAATGTCCTCTTAAAATGAGATCATGAAAACGGCTACACCAAAGCAAGTGTGTGAGCACTGGCTTGTCAGCCAAGCCAGGAGAGCCGTCTAGGCACAAGCTGATACCATTATTTTGCTGACAGCAGCCAAAAAAACATGTCCCAAGAAAAGACAATTGTTTCAGACTATTCACCATTTACTGGACACTCTTCTGGCACGACTGGTTACTCAGAAAGCTGAGAATATTGGGGACATTATCGGTAGTCCATTTTAAAACAAGCCAAATGATTTGGGGTGGTTTTCCCTGAATCATGACAAACTGATAGTTGTTATCAAAACTACTCACTTTTTTCCTGAAAGAGTCAATGACGAGTTTGGAATCACTAAGAGATTAACCTGCATGACTCACCTCTGTGAAATAACTACAGGAAAGAGTATTTTTCAAAATGGAACTATGTGCTTTAAATAGATGAATTTCACGATATATGAATTAAATCTCAATAAAGCTGCATTTATTTATTTATTTATTTTTGGTGTTTTGAGACAAGATCTCTCAATGTAGTCTGGGCTGGACTTGAACTCACTGTATATTTGGCCTCAAATTTGTGGATTCTTTGGTGCTAGGATTACAGGGTTATGCCAGCACCCTGGCTAAGTCCAACTTTTTTTTTTTAAGAAAGACTATTTCAAAGCAGTTGAGAAAGCACTGTTTTAATATGAACTGAGGTGGAATCCTCTCAGGTATATTGTAATTAAGGAGTAGTAATATATCAGCACAGAAAAATCTGTAGTTGGACTAATTTACAAAGTTTATGAACAATATTAGCTATTTAAATCTTATTTATATTTGCTGTATTATTTATGAGAACATTTTCTGCTTGTTTGTTTGTTCATTTTTGCAGTGTGGGGGTCAAACCCAAGGCCTTGAGCAGGGTAGGCAAATGCTTACCACTGAGTTCCAGCCTAATAAGCAAATATTTTGCAAAAACTATGTGTTACTGAGCAAGTAATGTAAACAATGAACTTTACTCACTCTCATTAGACATAACCATCAATGGTTGCATGAGTTTGTGTTTTGTTTTTGTTGTAGTCAAGATTTCTGAGAGAATAGATTTGACATAGGACACATAGTTTATAGGATTATTTTATAATACTAACCCATCAAGACAAATGCAGAAAAGTGCAGAAGATCTGTCCACTACCCAAAGAATCCAGCTAAGGGACTGGAGTCCACAGCAACATACTGCACAAATCTAGCTGAAACCTAGAGCCTGTGGTAGTGTCTTCCATGAGTCCAGTTGGAGGCCTAGAGCCCACTACAATGTCTCATGCAAGTCTGTATCAAAGATCTACCCTGGGAAGGTCTGAAGGCCAGTGGTGGAAGCTTAAAGTCTGCACCAGTGGGATGAAGGATCTGTGCCAACAAGTTAAGGAATCTGCACTGGAGCCTGGAAGCAACTCTCAAGGTAAGGACCAGAGCTCCCCCAACGAGAACCACACCCACCCTCAGTGACAGTGAGGACCTGAGCTCCTCTGGAGATGAGAACAGCTGAGTTTGTATCAGGAAAGCCAGTGCAACAAGCTTCTCCAGGAGAATCAACAGCGCAGCATCTTCCCCTCCAGTCCTCTTTTTATGCTGTTGGCATCAGTGCAACATAAACCACACCCAGCACCACGTTGATTCGATTCAGATGGATGTTACAAGTTGCTTTGAAACAGGGTCTTGCTATGTAATTCAGGCTGATCTTGAACTCAAAATGTAATCCAGGCTGGCCTCCAACTCATGATGATCCTCCTGCCTCAGCCTCCCAAGTGCTGGGATTACAGGCATGCACCACCACACCCTGAAGTTCCATAAATTTTTGTCAGATATAAAAGTTGAGTATACTCACTTGCCCTATATATAATAGTTCGATGGTTAACAGTGGTAAAATTTTATTGCAAGTTTCTGAGCATAGGCCTAAAGATATTTTTTTCTAAGTGGGCAGAAGTTACAAACTACTACTGTCAAACAATGGGTGGCTTTTGAAATCTTTTGCTAAAAGTTTGCTAATACTTCTTAATGAATTCAGTTTATAATGAAATTGCATTTATATGCTAATTTTATACTGTGGTAAAGGCATTTTAACAATTAATGTTGTATGACTCTGCAACCATTATGCATGTTAACTGAATTGACTTGGGAGCCACCTCAGTAGTCACCTCTAGGTGTGTTTGAGAGGGCCAGGGAGGTACAGCCTTGGGTATTACATATTTTCCCTGGTCCCTTTTTCTCTGAACCTGTTGTCTTGTTCTGCTTCTCAATCACCATGAACTAGTTGGTCGTGTTCTTCTATGCCCTTCTGCCATGATATTCCTGCCCTGGAGCCAGTAAACCATGGACTGAATCCCTGAAACTGTGAGTCAAACTAAATCTCTCCTCCTGTAAACTGTGGGTTTCAGGTGCTGTGTCCTAGCAATAGGAAAGTTGAATAATACAGGCTCCCAAGTAATGTCAAGAAGCTTTGTATCTGATCCATATGGTCAAAAGTTAAAGAAAAGCAAGCTATCCCTTCTTGGACAAATTTGCGTCAGACATACTTTGTTGAATTTAAACCACAGGTCCAATAGCTCCTTTTTTGGGCTTCAATGCAATTTCAATGTTTCAAAATCCTTACTCTATGATCACTGCAGAAGGTTACACATAGGAGAAGGAAGCCTCTGAGTGGAAATTTCTTTTAAGGCAATTATCTCTAAAACTGCCCTGTAAGATTTTCTGCCTAATCCCTCCCAGCTCACTTTTAAAATAATTCTCCCTTCCTCCTCCTCCTTCTTCCTCCAGGTTTATTCAGATAAATTTTATACCGTATAATTCAGTCGCTTAAATTCAATGCATCACAACTCATTACCACAACTAATTTTTGGTCATTAATACCATCCCAACAAGAAACTGGTATTTCCTAGCCTGGTATTTCCTGTTTTCCCACCTACCCAAGCCCTAGGTGATTGTGAACTTACTTTTTATCCCTGTATATTTCCCTATTATGGACCCTTAATATAAATAGACTCTTGCAGTACATAGTGTTTTGTGCCTGGCTTTTTTCATTTAGCGAATTATTTTCAAGTTTCATTCATGCCATTCTGTATATCAAGACCTCTTTCTTTTTTACAGCCAAATTATATTCCACTGTGTACCTATACCACATTTTGCTTATCCAGTCATCAACTGATGGACATTGTTCTATCTTCACTATTATGAATGATGATTCCCCTCCCCGAAAGCCATGTAAATACCCTGCCCACCGCTCTGTGTGAGGCCTGGCTCCCCCTCCCCATTGCCAACAGCAAGCTGGCAATTTATCTTTGTGGGTAAAGAGCTTCCATGTCATGGTACCTAATGGTTCCTGATGCTCAAGCTACCTCTTATGTGTCAGTTTTATTTGAAACTGGCCATAAAGAAAAAGTTGCCTGAGAAAGCAAAATTGAAGATTTCCTCTTGCAAGAGAAATTTCATAGGTAATTTGGAGAACAACAATAAGAAGGAAGGTCTGGTTAACCATTACAGGGATAGTTTCCAGCTGAATTCCAGCTTCCATTGTCTATTTAAATGTGGTGCTGTTTGCCCAGAATGGTCCGATATGGGGAAGGAGGGGCCTCCCAGGAATGGCTGTCCAAAGTTTATCAGGAAATAATTCAGAGTTCAGCTCTAGGATCAGCTTTGTCCAATTTTCTTTTTTAAAAAAGTGTGACGTGACAATTTTCATGGGGTTCAAAATTCATATTTATTTTTTAGTTACCATGTTACCCTCACTTTGAAGATCCTCTTCCCTGCCGTTTTCCCTGCAAAGCGCCCGTGCACTGTGTCCCCGGCTTCAGGCAACTTCGTACCACCCTCGGGGTTCTTGACAAACCACACGTCATTCTCTATTCTTTCTTAATATATTTTTTTCTTGAAGTTTAGGACTTTTTAAAAATCTAAATGAATTTACTTTTTAAATAAACTTTACATCATCACTACAAATACAAAATTGGTTTCCTTGGCCATAAACAGAAAGTAATCATAAAATAAGTACAATAAAAATAAGGTGTTGGTTTTCGGTGGATATGTTTGCCTGCCAAGGACTCTGCCTGAAGAGTGATCTCTCTTCCTTGTGAAGGAGATACACCAGTGTAAAGATACACTGGTAGCCAGTGAGATTCCCTCATAACTGGAATAAATTGGAAAGGCTTAATTCTCCCCCTCAGCAAACGGATGGGACCTAATGCCGAGTCCCGGGACACTTCAAGTCCTCCCATGCGCCTTGAGAGCAGTTTTCCCAGACCTGCCCACCTTCACAGTCACCTAGAGGCTTGTTGAAACAGATTGCTGATTCCGGAGGTGTGGCTGGCGCCTGCCGACACACATTCCCAAACAGTCCCCAAGGCCTACTGGCACTGCTGGCCTGGGGCGCTTCCTGCACCTGCCTTGGTCCAGGACTGGGTTTGGAATGGCTGGACTGGGAAAGGGGTGCAGGGGTGAGCTGGGACCATGGTAAACCCACCCAGGAGCAAACCTAACCCTTCCTGTTGCTTGGTTCTCCCTGACGGCCTCCCAAGCCATCCTGGGCCTGCATCCCTGAGGGCAGTGTTAACATCTCCCGAACCACTCACTTCACCACCAGGAAATCTAAACTACACTTGCGGCCTGAGGACAAAGTTTTCTGACCTCAGGCAAACTTCCCATCAAGTCAGTCAACAAGTGGAGAAGGAAGCTGTGAGAGGCCGAAGTACTTCCTGGGGGAAGCCCCTTGATAGAACCCTGAGAGTTGAATTCCAGAAAACAGATAATAAAATGTAATTAAGAATACGTAAAGTCTTTCGTGATGTAAGAGAGTTTCAAAGAGCTGACTAAACTCCAAGGGTGGGTAGGCAAACAATTGTGAAATTTTACAAGCCAAGATTCAAACGGCCAGCACCTGTTCCTGTGGAAGCCTGGGGAGTTGAGAAAGCTCTGCAGAGTGCTCAAGTTTTCCTTCCTAGCAGGGGTGTGTGAGGAGAGGAGGCCCACCCACAAATCAGGCCGTATTCATTGGTCTTTTGCTCTCCAGTACTTATCCTTCCAGAGGCATATTTTCAAATTTAGAGATAGAAAAAGACCCTCACCTCCTCACATACTATCCTACCGTGCTAGAGTGAGGGCTTTTCCGCTGTGGCTGCCCTAGCTCTCAGCACAGCACCCATGCGACAGTCATAGCTGCTGGCCAGCAGCACCAGACGCGATCCTCTGCTGGGGGCTGGTTGACCTTTTTATGCTGTGTTATACTGCAGCAAACATGGTTGTACATAAAATTTTTCCTTCATCTGCAATTATTTTCTTAGAATAAAGTTGCAAAAGTGAATTTCTCAAAGGGTAAACCTCTTTTTCACAGCTCTGAATACCTATTTCCAAATTGCTTTTTGAAGCCTGGTAAGCAATTTGTAAGCATATTATTTGCACCTTTACAAGAGCCAGATATTACAATGTAATGCTATAAAAAGCATAAAACACTCACTTGTTTTAGTATTAGCATGTCTTTAAATTGAGTGACAACTTAAGTATTTTTCCCACTTATTTATTTACTGATTATAATTTATCTTTTGTGAATCATTTGCTTATAACAACTGATTTTGCAAAGTAAACTATCCCAGTGCCCTGAATCTAAAGACACAGAGCAATCCCATGTCTTGCTTACTTTGCATTCCCTGCTCCCTAAGCCTAGACTAAATGGGACGGCATTTCACCCACTCATTCTCCTACAACTGAGAACATGCTATATGCCAGCTGTTCTGGGTGCTAGGGACAAGGGAGGGAACGGGGCAGGGTCAACAGACACCTAAACCAACAAAAGGCAAAGCGGTTTCATACTGTAATGAGGGCCGTGGAGGAGGCCAGGTAGGGCTGGAGAGACTCAGGCGGATGTGCAGCTGCTTCAGGGTGGTGAAGGAAGCCCTGGCCGGGCTTCCTTCGCTGCCCAGATGGCTTCCATGCCTTCCTGTGATTGCACTGCCAACAAAATCGCCACTCTTTCATATATCCCTTAAGACCCTGTGAGACCAGGCCCTTCCCGACAACCCTTCCTCATCAGGATGCTTCTCAAACACACAAAACCTGTTCCAGTCTCAGGGCCTTTGCACTGACTGTGTCTTCTCCCTGAAAAGCCTTTCTCTTAATGCTTGAGCAGCAGGCTTCTTCTTAATATTAGTTCTAGGTCAGATACCACCTCCTGTGAGGAGGTTCAGCTGACCATCCTATTTAAGCTAGTACCTCCTGTCCCAGAAGCCCCACCCCACTGTGACATTTTATTTCCTTCACAGCATTTATCACTGTCTGAAGAAATGGTATTATCTTTATAGAGGCCCTTTTCCTGTCCTCACTGTGGTCTGGGAAGTTTACATCTGTAATCCCGTGGAAACATTATTGGAATTCTGGCAAGTTAATTCCAGTCTACCACCTCCAGTGCAACCCATGGCGAGAACAAAGACACTAAGACATATTTGTAGTTAAGAGCAGCCAAGGGGTCGTGAGTCTGGTCCAGATGAGGGTTTACAGAACACAGGCCACAACTCAGGGACTAACCCGGATTTTATTAATTCATGAAGAAGGGAGTGGCTACAGGATGACTGACTGGGAGAACGGCAAAAGTACTCGAGTACTGTGAGCTGGGCTAGCTCACAGAAAGCACCTCCGCACTATGCAGAGAGAAGGATACGCAGAAAGACCAATCTGCCTAATGCAACTGAGGTAGCATTTAATGTTTAGGAGGCTGGTGCTTCAAGTCTGATATGCAAGCTTTTTCTGCCCTGGGAAGTCATAGCCTCTTCTCTCGAGAATTGAACTCAACTGACAGTCCTGGAGCTGTATGACTCTGCCAACCCTCTGGGCTCAACCAGTTAGAGGAAGACACTGAGGCAGGGAAACAGCACTCTCCTTGGCTTCAAGAGTATGTATCAGTACTTCAGCCAGCTCTATTCATGTTGCTTAGAGCCAATTGAAGGGAAAAGGAAAGGGCTTAGCCACCTCTGTACATGCCAGTATGTGGAGAAAGGGCCCGGTTTAGCTAAAGTGAAGGTGACTGCTCTTTACTCAAGGGGAGCTGACCAGGTGACCCTCTACAGTCTGCTTGTTCCCAGCCCACCGTAATCATCAGCCCACGGAAGCTCCAGGGGAACAGGGGCGGTCTTTGTCTTGCTCACAGCTTCATGTTGCACAGAGATGTCTCAGGCACCTAGTACCAATTAAACGGTCTCCTGGACTTTGTTCAAGTAAAGTAGCCACCAGCTAAAAAATTCATCTGAGTGCCAGAACTAGAGACAGACCTGTCAAAACATCATCGATGAAATATTTGAGCTGAGAAGACTGCTTTACACAAGCCACTTCTCTGGAAATGCTTTCCTGAATTAGAGAGGAAAATATTGGCTAGCCTAACTTATTGTCTAAATATGATACAAATAATTAGCCATTACAGAATCTGGGGAGGCTTAAAAAAAATCTAGGGAGGTTATACTGTTTGTCTGTCAAGGGACTAGAGTTAGAAAGAAGCGGACAGGGTTTAAAAGGTATTTGGTCTTATGGACAATTCTGTGGGCTTCATTATTTTTAAATTTTTTATATGAAAATAATCATATATTTAAACACAACACGTTGGAAACAGAGTTTTATATAAATAAATAACTTGCAAATCTCCAAAAATAATAGCACAGAACCATAAATTTGACAAGGTATTTTAAAGACAGTAATACATAAACTATCAAACACATGAAATATTAACCGTGAAACCAGTTAACATTAAAAACATTGTTTTTATTTATTAAATTAAAATAAGTATTCTTCTAAACAGGTATTTATTTTCTGAAGTAATAGACAAAAAATACTTACATATTTTAAAAAGCTACCATCAAAATTGAAATCCCCATTTTAAAAAGCTTCTCTTCAAGTCAATGAAGTTCTGATTCACACATTTTTTAGAGAAACAGACTTCAGTTTAAAAAAGTAGGAAGAAAAAAAATTTTTAATTATGTTTGTTGGGTTTTTATTTAACAAACATTTAGTGAGTGTTGTGTGGCACTTGCCAGGTGCTAGGTATATAAAAGTAAAACACTATCGTGGATTTTAAAGAACTTAGCCCAGTGGAGCTGGGCCAAGCATTGGAAACCTTAGTTACCTCCTTTGGTGCATAAAATGAAGCTCAGCTTCAGACACTGCCCGTCTGGGCACCTTCTTGCAAAACAATCAATGATCTACGAACTTTGCCACTGAGAACACTGGGGCAGTAGGCAAATTAATTATCTAGTAATGGAATTAACTTTCATAAAGAATTCTACAGAAGTTTTGACAGTGGAAAGTATTTAAGGATAAACAAAAGCTGGTCAACATTCAAGAAATAATCTTTGTATTCTAATTTCACAGATGTCAAGAAAAACATGAAAACTGTCATTTCAAGAATACAGGCCTCCTAAAAAAGAGGTCACGCTATGCTTGTGGCGTGTGTGGATAATAATGCATGTGAAATGTGAACCATGCCAGCAGTCATGATATACACTGTTAAGGGAACCACAATGGCTGTCAGGTGTCAGGGAATCACAGCCTTCCCTTGGGAAGCCCTGTGATGTGTTAACAAAGCGTGCATTTTTTTATACACTCAAGAACAAGCTCTCCATTTGAGCTGACCCTGCAGATGTGGCCTCAAGAAGTTCCACTGAAAGAATGCTGCCTGCAGCCCCACTTCCGGCCCAGAACCGCCAGCCCGACTCTGGGCTGCCAGGGAAGCTGCTGGAGAGGCGTCTGGACCAGGCCGGAGGAGCACATGAGTCCGCAGGGTCTGCCTTGGGCCAGCCATTATTTAATCTGGATAAAATTTTAGATTTTAGGTAACCTTCCAGAGGGCTTGATGATGGTACCACCTCTTTGCAGGACCAAAGTAGCTAAACAGGAGCACTTGACAGATCAAATCACAGTCCTGAAGGCCCAATCTCTTCTTGCCAACTTCCAGTGTTCTCTCATGCTCACTAACCTCAAAATGAAGCTGTCACCTCTTGCTTTGATTCTACTTTGTGAAGAAGCAGGTGAATACTGAGCACTTCTATTTGGCCATCTTGGGATTCCCAAATTCCAATCCCAAATGGCTCTGATGTAGCTTTCTTCTGTTCACTCAAATAGTCAAACACTGACTCAGATTAATGGGGATTGATTTCAAGTCCCAGCACCCAAAGGAAAAACAAACAAAACCGAAAACCTATATTAATGATCATGTCCCATTCTTCTTCATACCCCATAGAAAGAATCACTGAAAGATCATCCTTGAAGAAGAGTTCTGGCCAGGTGTGGTAGCATACGTCTGTGATCCCAGTACTTGGGAGGATGAGGCAGGAGGATCACTGCAAGTTGGAGGTCAGCCTGGGCTACACGGTGAGTTCAAGACCAGCTTGAACTACATAGCAAGACCCTGTCTCAGGGGGGAAAAATAGTTCTACTGTGACCAGGCAGTCATGGGTGAAACAGCTCTCCTTAGTTGACTGTGTAAAAGTCACGGACATATCACATCTTCTCTATGGGAAAATAAGAGCTATGTTTTAGGTTTATAGATGAATATTTAGAATATAGCTGAGTTCTGCTAAATAAATATCACTTCCTTTTCCTGCTCAGGTTTTAACCATGTGAGAAGACAAAAAATATGACAAATGAAGGTAAAATACCACTTTTCTTATGGAGCTTCCTGTGGCGAATGAGGCTTGGGGCTTCCTGATACTGAATCCTTACCTCCCAGGGATGACAGTCTTGACCCAGGTTCTCTCCCCACGGGGAAAAGGCAGCACCTGAAGCTTCCAAACTGATTCTTATGAAACGATATGCTAACTTCATTTGGGGTAAAACAAGTCACAGAGCCCTGAGAAGCAGGAGTACAGCTGGAATCCAGCTCCTGCAACTGGCAGATGTCAGCAGCCAGGAGAAGCACTTCCCCAGGTGAGGCAGCGTGTGGTCTCGCAGCCCTGGGATGTTGGGCTCTGCTTTGGGTTGAGTCAGGAGGGGGCATGAAAAGATTGATTGCTGATTTCATGTTGTAAGACTGCCTCACTTTCTTCTTGCCTGTACTTTTGCAGATGGGTCAGGGAACCAGGTGCTTGCCAGTCCTCTCTGGCCATGCTCTTTGTTCTATGCCCAGCTGTTGTGTAGACAGCTGTGAGAAGCACGGCCACTGATACAGTAGGCTGGAATTCACGGACACTGGCGGCAAACACCATGGCTGTAGCTGTTATACCTGAACCTGGTTAGAAGAAGCTGTATGAGACCCCGTGTTTGAGGTATTGCAGCTAACTAACCTTAGTTCACTTTTTCTTAGGCACCTGGTTAACCTTTCATAAGGTGAGCTTAGTAGGTTAAAAATGCCATGAAAGGCCAGGCATGGTGGTGCACACCTTTAATTCCAGCACTCAGGAGGCTGAGACTGGAGGATCCTTGCAAGTAGTGAGACTAGCCTGGGCTACAGAGTGAGACCCTGTCTCAAAAAGACAAAAAAGAAAAAAAAGGCCGTGGGGGGAAAAATGGTAGAAAGAAAGAAAAAGAAAAAAAATATATATATATATTTAAGTAAAACCCCAGAGACAACCAACTCATTTTAAAAATGGACAAACTATTTGAACTTACAAAATAAGAGCAATAATACTTACAAAAATGAGAGCAATAATAAGTGGCTAATGAGCACAGAAAAAGATGCTCAGTGCCCTCTGCACCAGGACATACGGATGAAAACCAGAGTGAGGTGTCGGTATGTACCATTCAGAATGGCTGCTATTAGAAAGACCAACAGTACCGAGTATTGGCAAGGATGGGAAACAACTGAAGCTCTCGTATACTGCTTATAGAATGTAAAGTGATATAAAAGTTAGGGAAACAGTTTGACAGTTTATTGAGAAGCTACATCACCTATCCCATGACGCAGCCATTCTATTCTAAATATTTACACTGTAGAAATGAAAGCACATCCACATGAAGTCCGTGCATGAAGATTTACTACACTTTCATTTGGAACAGTCAAAAGGGAGAGACACTCCAAATGTTTATCACCAGATGAACTGCTAAACAAACCATAATGCATTCATGCCTTGAAATACTATACAGAAACAAGAAAATTAGTACGTAGGACATGGATAAATCTCAAAATAATTGTGCTGAATGACCGCAAAACAAAACAAAACAAAACAAAACAAAGTTCAGTACAATCACATGATTCCATTTACATAAAATTCTAAAAAATGCAATAGTGACTGTCTATAGTGACAGAAATGGACCAGTGGTTACCTGGGGTTGATTGCCAGGGACATAGGAGAGGAGGGAAGGACTTATTCCTCTTTTGAGTTGGGCAGGGTTAACCTGTATGGGTAAGTAAGAAGGTCACCTGTAAAATAATGTGATCATCTGAACAGACACAGGAAAAATCTTTGACAAATTCAATATCCATTCATGATAAAACCCTGACAAAAATGGGTGTAGAAGGGCCTTACCTCAAACTGATAAAAAAAAAAGTGTTTACAAAAAAACCCACAGCTAGCATTATACTAAGTGGGGAAAAACTTAAAGTGAACCCTCTAAAACGAGGAACAGGGAAGACTGGGCATCTGCTCCACTCCTCTTCACCATAATACTAGAAGCTTGAGCCAGAGCAATCAAGCAAAAGAAAGAAATATGATGTGATCCTTTACACAAAAGACCAAAAACGCCACCAGAAGTCTTGTAGAGCTAATAAATAATACTTAGCAAACTGCCAAGGTACAAAATCAACAGCATTTATGCACACCAATAGTGAACCCACCAAGAAAGAAATTAGGTCAACAATCACATTTATGGAGATTTCAAAAAAAATGAAATACCTAGGGATCAACCTAACCAGGGAGGTGAAAGACCTCTATAATAAAAATTATAGTACTCTGAGGAAAGAGACTGAGAGAGGCATTAAAAAATGAAAAGACACCCCCTTTTCCTGGGTAGTCAGAATCAATATTATCAAAATAGTTATACCACCAAAAATAATAGAAAGATGTAATGAAATTCCTATCAAAATGCCAGCAACATTCTTCACAGAGCCAGAAAAAATAACCCTAAAACTTATACAAAATCAGGAAAGACCAGAATAGCCAAAGCAATACTGAGCAAAAAAAGCAAAGCAGGAGACATTGCAATCCCAGAGCTCAAGTTATGCTATGAAGTTATAATAAAAACAGTGTGATGCTAGCACAGGAACAGACATGGAAACCAGTGGAAAGGAATAGAAGACACAGAAAGAGTTCAATGCACTATTAACCACCAGATCTTTAACAAAAGACCTTGCAACATATGCTCAAGAAAAAAATCTGTCTTTTTTTTTTTTTTTTGTCTGTTTGAGACCGTGTCTCGCTGTGCAGTTTGGGCTGGCCTTGGGCTCACTTCGTAGCCCAGGTTGGTCTCAAACTTGCAAAGATTCTCCTGCCTTTGCCTCACTAGTGCAGGGATTACAAGAGTGTGCCACCACACTCGGCTCATCTATATCATCTTTAACAAATTGTGCTGGTTAAATTTCTCAGCCAAGTGCAAAGAATGAATAGACCTATGTCTCTGACCCTGTACTCAAACCAAATGAAAATGGATCAAAGACCTAGATACAAAAACAGATCCACTGAACATGCTGGAAGATAGATGTGGAAAAACTTGGAGAAATAAACATAGACTTCCTGAACAGAATTCCAGTAGCACAAGAAATAATATCAATTCTCAACACAGGGTTATATTAAATTAAAAATCTGCACAGCAAAGGAAACAGTCAACAGAGTGAAGAGAAAATCCACAGAATGAGGAAACATTTTGCCAGCTATTCTTCTGATAGAGGTCTAATATCCAGAATAGCAGTCTCTCATCTTTTTGTGGAAGACAAAAAAATTGAGGAGTGTTGTTTTAGAGTGATTCAAGTTCATTACATTTATTCAGTAGTTTATTTCTATTGAAATTGTAATATATTGAATTGTAATATACAATGAATTAATAATTCAACTCCCCCTAACTGGGTGAGGGAGCCCTAGCTTTTTGCAGGGGAACCCTGAGATTATTTTCCTGCAGCTAGATGGTCCCATTTGGGGTGACGGGAGACAGTGACACCCAAGGTGTGTTGCCTGTGTCCAGTCTACCTTGTAGTCTTGTTTTGGTTGACTGCAAAACACCCTGCATCACAAAGATAGGACGTTGAAAATGGAAGCAGGCTTTTCAGTGCTTTGCGGCAGTCTCAGAGTATTCTGCCTTGATTTTAATCCCCCAGAAATGGAGATTTGAAGTTGTCTTGAACATACTTTTAAGGCCACCATCATTTGCAATCGCAAGCAGTTGATCTTTTATGAACAACATCGATTCACCTGGTTTATTCACAAATGGATCAAGATCCATTCCTTCCCCTCTCAGAGGTCTTCTGTGTTTGGAAAGTAATGCTTAAGTTCTTTTGAAAGCTGAGCTAGATGATCATGTCCCAGCTGGGAGGAAAAAAGACCCTGGCTCAGTCTCTTTCAAAACCTCTGCTAATGTTTGAAACATGTCAAAGTGCCATGGTTCACTCATTTCCCTATAATTTCAATTTAAACCACTCTGTATAGTCACATAGGCTTCTAACAAAGAGATAATCTTAGGAAAACATTCAGGAGTTCTCAGGATTTTTCTTGGCAATGTCTTTGAATGCAGCCCTTTTATTTGCTAACCTGAACACAATAGTCATTCTCCCTTGAAATGACAGATTAAGTTCACTGGCCAGGTTGAATGTGTCACATCAGTAAGCAAGCTTTGAAACCATCTTGTGTCACTGAAATGTGACTCTTTTTCTAAAAGAAATCTCTGGAGTGGCTCTCATAACTCAGAAACTCTGGCCACTGATCTACCCTTAGAATGTTATCTCGCTTCTGTGTCTAAGACAAGACATACGTACTCTGCCTTCTTCTCTTCACAGAGCTGTGCACATAGATGTCAGTTAAAGGCATGTGACTGATAATCTTAATCACATCCTCAAAAATTAAGTTCAAGTAACATTCTTCAGCCAGTCATCATTTAATAACACACTGTGTAAACTCATATTCACAACTTCTTTGTCCTACACAGTGAAACCAGAAAGCTGCCAAATCATGCCAACCACTCCATCCATACATACACTAACACAAAATGGTCAATACAATTTCCTGATATTTAATTATTCAAGTACTTGAATAGTAAGGCAGTTGTGGGCTGGGAGTAGAACTAAAAAGAACCAACCTGCCTTCCTGTGAGCCTAGTGGCACGTGGGCTGGGAGACAAGAAGAGTGCTGCTGTGCCCCCACCACTACCCCGTCTCTCCAGGAAGCAACTGGATGATTCAAAGGAACACAGGCTGAAATGGCAGCAACTGAAGTTAAAAAACAACTGCATACTTGTACTGTTTGATTGACTTTGCAGGACTAAAATCAGTAGTCTATGCATCTATTTAGAGAATAACAATATTCAGTATAGCAAATACGGGGGATTTCCTTCTGTCTGGTTTTTGAAATCCAATATTGTTCTCACTGTTTTTTTCCATTTTATTGTTTGTATTCCCTTTAGAATAAAAAAATGGAGACTTGAATAGTTTTGCAGCTATGGTGTGGGTTAGCAACAGAAGTGCATATAACATATCCCCATGTACATCCTCCTGAAAAATATAGGAGGTTTTTTGGCTGACTGGTTTTTTTTTTTTTTTAACCAGGAATTAAACTCAAGACTTTGCACTTGCCAGGCAGGCACTTCTGCTACTGAACTATATCCCTGGCCCCTCCTGAAAAATATAGCACACAAAATCAAGCCTTGTTACCTTGTTGTTAACATCAGCAGACTCATCAATTTGGATTGCATACAGTGGTGACTCATTAATCCTCTCTAACAATGTGCCTCAGTTTTCCCTGCTAGTTCATCGTCTAGTATGATTCTAGCCCAAAAAGGAACACATGTCACACTTTCCACTGCAGTCTTTTCTAAAAGTTCATGACAAATGTCCTCAGCAGTGGGCAGGATCAACAATTCACTAATAAAGGACTTTTTAACTTTAGCTAACATGTTTGATGCAGTGGTGGCCTTCAGTAATTGCTTCTGTTCTTAGTGTTCACATTTTTTTTTCTTTCAAAAAACCCAAAGGCTTCTCTTTTAATACAATGTGCTTAGTCTCCATGTGGCAAAGCAGTTTGGAATGTTTCGTGGTTTTGTTGGATACGTTATCCCATATTATACAATGTAGGGTTGGAAAATGTGAATCACCTGCTTCAGTGAACCTGTAATTTAAATAGAACTCTTGGTATTAGCTTTTAAATTCAGCTTTCTTTTCACTGATAGTCTTTTGCTGTCTTATCACTTTCAAAGAAGTTCTCTAGTGATGTTTGTTTTTTACACATTTTGACAAGGGTTAGCTTGTGGGCAACCAAAACTGTGACTGAGAGAAGTGCCTATATGGAAGTGGTAAATATAATACTAGGAGGACCACACAGAAACTACAATAAGTGTCAGATTCTGACTTAAAGCCTCCCACCAGATGCAGTTGAAATGCATCAACTCACCACTTTAAAGCCTACCACAAGATGTAGCTTGTCACTTCCCACTCACTGATTTTCTTTCTTTCTTTTCTTTCTGATTTACTTTCTCTCTTTCACTTTTACTGATGGGGTTTTGATATGAGTTTGCAAGCAGTTGATTGCAAGCATTGTGGTCTCTGTGCAGTCAAACCTCTCTACTAATGCAAGCATTGTGGTCTCTGTGCAGTCAAACCTCTCTACTAATGTTAGTCTGTACAGGCAGCTGCTCCCCAGCACTAGCATCACAGCCTCAGCTCCACCTCCAATCATCTTAGATTCTCATAAGGGTGCACAACCTAGATCCCTTGCATGTATAGATCACAATATGGCTTCCACACCGATGAGAATCTAATGTTGCTCCAATGAAGCAGAGTTTAGGTGGTAATGTGAGTGACGGGGAGTAGCTGTCTGTACAGTTGAAGTTTTGCTTGCTAACCCCTACTCGTGTCTTGCTGTATGGCCATGCCCCAGGGGTCACTGACCTATAATCTAGAATATATGAAGAACTCAAAAAACTTAGACCCCAGAAAACAAATGACTCAATAAAAAACTGGACAAGTGAAATAATAGATTCTTCTTAATACATGTAAACAATTCCCTAAAACAAATGTAAGTGTTATGGATTATAAATATATACAAATACAAAATAAAAAGAAAGTCATTATGTGTCTGAGAGGTGAGGGCCAATAAGTTGATCCTTGCAGAAAGGAATAAGCCGAAGGGCCAAGAAGAAACTCTTCTGTGTGACAGAAAAGTATCTTAGTTGTAATGGTGATTTTATAGTTATATTCATTGTTTAAAATTCATTGATGATGGAATTGTGCAATTTAATTGGATAGTTTATTATTCTTAGTTTATTAAGAAAAGAAAAAGGAATAAAAACAGACTTTTGTTTAAATTCTGATGCCAGGTCTGGGGATTTAGCTCAGTGGCCTAAGTGCCTGTCTGGTGAGCTCGAGGTTATAAATTCAATCCCTGGTACCAAAAAAGTAATCAGTTAATTAATCAGTTCTGGTGCCAGCAGAGATTTGAGCTGAGAGTAACAGGTACAACATGGGGGAACTTAAAATTGTCGGAATGTTTCGGTGGGCCTCTCAGCTCTGGAAGAACACACCACCAATCCAGTTTTCGCATGAGACTTCTGGGGGCAATAGAGGGCTAACCTTCTGGGCAATAATATAATTTTGTTTATTTTTTTACTAAAGCCAAAGTTAAGACTCAGGATGAAATTCACAAGGTGCTGTCTTTTGTTCCTCATACTGGGGCTCGATCTTGAGGCGCGAGGAGTGGACTCAGAGGACCGGATTCCTAGTGAGGAAGCGAGTTCCTGGAACACGGAGAGGTTGGGACTGCGGACAAGGGCGTGAGTGAGGAAACTGGGAGGCTGGCGCCGGGCCACGAGCAGCCAGCAGTACAGTGCTGAGATCGCCTGGCTTGGTCGTTCTCTTGGCTGCACTCTCTCCTCCTTGT
Organism: Dolichotis patagonum; assembly: GCA_004027295.1. Lineage (NCBI taxonomy): Eukaryota > Metazoa > Chordata > Mammalia > Rodentia > Caviidae > Dolichotis > Dolichotis patagonum. The sequence goes on from PVJX010030802.1 coordinate 18,126, forward strand.
CAGCCTATCTCCCACAGCCTTCAGTAAAATTAGGTGAAATGCTAGGTGTTGGGAAGTCTGACTGGAAGGCGGAGGGTCTCTGGCCAAGTGGAGTAAAATGTGGAGGCCTCAGAAGCGTGGAGCTGTAACCGTCCTAGAAGTGACTATCAGAGAGGCCCAGGTGGTGGCCCACTGTAAAAGATGACAAAAGCCAAGCACCAAACAGTGTGGGGAAACCAAACTGCTTCCCAACTTCGGTTGGAGGAAACTGGACGCTTTGTGTTCGAACGGGAGAGCAGAGCACAGAGAACGTCATCGGGTGTTTGAGGGAACAGTGGCCTCCCAAAAGGGGCTAGTTTAGGGATGTCTGGACTATAAGAGATTCACTAGATTCACCCTCCATCAACCTTAGAAGGACTTTGAAACTGATTTTAGAATTCCCTAAGTTGTTTCAGACTTTGAGCTAGAAAACTAATCCATGGGGCCAGGTACATCCCTTGATTCTCCAAAGCTGGGAAGAGCCCAGCAATAGCTGATCAGTCCCTAACTACTAATTGCCTTTGGCTAGTTTGACGTCACAGTTAATGGCTGGACTTTGTCCCTGAAAGACTGTTAAAACTCCAGAGGTAAGGAGGGGAATCATTTCCTCCTTGGATTACCAAGCAAGAGCAGCTAAAATGAAATCCTTCATGCCTTGCCCTCCTCTTCCTCTCCTTCCTGCAAGCTTGGGTAAGAAACATTTCTCATTTTGCTTCTTCTAATCCTGTTCGTTGTCTCTGAGATGAAACAGCAGGCTCAGAGCTTCCAGTCCTTACAGCCTCACAGCTTCACTCTGGGCCAGAGTGAGCACACGCTGGGCCCCTCAGCGAACCAGGCAGTGCTGTGAAGTTCCCAAGTGGACCAATTTACAAATGATGGTTCCTGTGCAACTCAGCTCAAACACGCGGCGTTTTAGTCTGACAGGCAAGATATAACAGTACCGTAGGAGTCTATAAACTAAGACTTTGGGGTTCAACAAGCAAGAGGGGTGCCTGAGGCCAGGTAAGAATGATTAAGTAGGTGCAAGGACCCAAACTGTACTGGAGCATTCTGGATCTATCCTGCAGTGCCCTTGAATTTGAGGGTGCCAGACTGCAGGGAGCAATGGCGGTGTCGGTTGGGTTCAGACGCATGCCCTCTTCGGAGCTGGAAGAGGGAGAAGACCATCCGTGTGTCCAAGGTGAGGGCCAATAAAATGAGACCCAGACACCACTTGTGGAAAGCAATGGTGTATTTAACAAGGCAGAAAGGTGAGGAGAAATTGAACCTGTCTGACAGGACTAGAAGGTGTGACAGACATCAGGACTTGACTGAGAACCAGTTGTGAGCTGCTCACAGCCAGGAGGTTGGGGAACTGTCACATCGCCCTGCCAACCATGCGGGGCTGACAAGGCTTATCGCCGGCAAGCCTTCAGGTGCCAGTAAGCAGCCGTACAGTTTGTAAGACTTTCAGGAGCAGCTGCCGAAGAAGGCTGGGCTCCTGTGAAATACGAAAAAAGCAGAGGAATAGAGGAAGGAGGAAAGAGATGCTAGATAGAGAGCAGGGAAACGAGGAGGGGCAGCAGTCAGGCACCCTCAGGGCTAGAGCAAATGCTCTTTGGCCCAGACAACCGGGGAAAGAGCCAGCAGCAGAGCAGAGCAGAGCAGAGCACAGGGAGCCCAGCTGTGCCTCAGAGCCGGGCTGTCCCTGAGCCTCAGCTTCTCTGTGTGGTGACAGAGGGGCTGTCCCTACACTGGAAATGACCGACGGAGAGACGAGCAGGCAGCTTGCAGGGGCACTGTCTGGTTCGCTGAGGGGCCCAACGTGTGCTCACTCTGGCCCAGACACCCAGTTTTTAAACTTCTGTTCTCACTCTTTGTTTAAAAAAGTTAAATGAGGAATGCAGAATCATCATGACAAATTCAGGCAGTGTAGATGTATATGAAATAAAATGAGAACATCTCACCCAAGGGAGCTCCCGCCCACCCCATCCCGGCACCCCATCCTGGACACGTTGCTCACAACTGCTTGCTTGCTATGAAGGTTTGTCTTTGCCTTGTTCTATGGCATCAAATGTTACCTTTGAGAACCCACATCTCACCCTTAATGCTGACGCCCTGAAACACAGGCCCTTTATTACGATGTTCAGCTGGCTTTGAAAGAACAGCCGCAGGCCTTCCCCGTACAGCATGGTGACTCTAGAGGATTCTCCAGAAAGCCGCTGGGTCAAGCTATTTCCCCCTTTTGAGCCTGTGGTCTATAACCTTGTGGAAACTGTGCCGCCATTGTGTTGGTTAAATCTCTAGGATTTAAGGAACTCAAAAGCTTACAGTAAACCAGCTGTGGCGGTGAGGCTGTAATCCCAGCACTGAGGGAGTTTAAAGCAGGAAGATCACAAGTTTGAACCCATCCTGGGCAATTTAGTGACTTCATAAGACCGTGTCTCAAAATCTTTCAAAGGCTGCAGATACTGCTCAATGTGAAAGCCTTGGGTTCAGTTCCTAGTACCACACACACACACACACACACACACACACACACAGTTTAAAGCTATCTTTATTTTGCTGGTGTCTTCATATATTTCTATTAAATATAGATTGAAGCAAATAGATCCTTTTCTCTTGTGTATTTTTACTAGGTAATGTAATATCAGGATATCAGATCCAAACTATCCTCTGCAAAATCTGTACAGCCTCAAAACACACACACACACACACACACACTTAAACTAACATACTGTAGTTATTATTCCCAGCGAGGAATAGGTGTCATCTTGGTGTGTGCATCTTTCTTAAAACTGAGTGCCCCTGAATGCAATCTCCCTAGCAAGCAGGAATTCAGAACCAAATTAAATAAACCACCAAGCCCAAACCTCCTTGTCATAGTCCCAGAAATCTGAAGAAAACCTGGCAAGGAGTCTACACGCGTTTCATGCCTGTCTACAGAAATGTGTTGGTTATTGGCATCAGCAGAACATCACACACACCTCCAAAGTGTGAAAGTCAGGATCTGAAGGGCCCCATAAGCTGCTAAACCCTTTGTTTCGGCCCAGTTCTGGCCGCCAGGGTCAGCCCGAGGCCGCTCTCCCTGCCGTTCATGGAGGCCAGCGACTTCTCCATCTGTTCATTCAAGTCCCTGCGTAGCCTCCTTTGCTCCTCTGGGACTTCTTGGCTCTTTCATGACATGAGTGGCCTTTGCACAACTCCCAGCCACAAGGCTGTGGCGACAGTGGTGCTCCCCACACCTAGCTCTGGCTCTGGCCAGGTCTTCAGCAAGCAAGTAGGCACGGGTGGGCTCGCCTGTGTGGACGTCCTGTCTGCATGGAAGGTCCTGGCAGGCAGAAGCAAGCCCTCGAGAGCAGGAGGAGCAGCAGGAAACTGCCAGCAGTCTCTGCTCTCTTGCCCCTGAGGGAGCCACTGCTTATCTCTTTCCCATTTCCAAATGTCCTGTTCAGAGTGAAGAGCCAGGCTCATCCCCAAGGGGCCTACAGACCCATGGGGAATATCTAGCTTCAGAAGTTCTCTGTACCCTAAGGTTTAAGAACTGCTTTCTCTTTAAAATTTTTTCTTTTAATATTTTGT
>PVJX010030803.1:0-21729 GCA_004027295.1 Dolichotis patagonum
CAGTGCTTTAATTTCACTTTTGTCTGTGCATAATTGTATTAATAATTTGTCATTATCATGACAGTGGTAAGACAAGCTGTTTGTATTATGCTCCAACCAATTTACAAAGCCTTGCAAGGGGAGCAGCAGAAGGCATCCTAATCTGGTTTCTCTCTGTCTTCTACTAAATGTTAGCGTTTTGCATATATTTAGGAAATTTATGTGCCAATCCTTTGAAACAAGCAGCCAGGAGACCAGTTCACTGTCAAGGAGAAGCTCTGGAATCTGTTCCATGTTTTTGTGAAATTTGCATCTCGTTCTTGGCAGGGGAGGGGGAGTGCAAGGAAAACAAGTTTGGGACCAAAGGTTAAGAAGGCCCAGCCAGGGAAGGAATGTGTGTTGGCTGAGCAGAGGGAGAGGTACAGGTGAGGCTGGTGACCTGCAGGTTTACTAGGAAAAAGGCAATGCTTCCTTCACTCCCCTCAGCACTGCCAGGGAGCAGCTGTTTGCTGTGGCGCATTCTGGTTGCGCTCACTTGAATTTCCAGCTTTTTTCTCACTCAGTTTTTTTTTTTTTTTTTTTTTTTTTTAACTGAGGATCAAACTCAGGACCTGTGCTACTGAGCTATATCCCTGGTTCTCTTTCTCTTGTTAATTTCACTTGCCAGGTTTTTACTCTTATTTTTATCCCTTCCCCTTTTTAACCTATGGAAGCAAGACTTATTTTCTACATGTGTCTCTGGGAGATTTCCCTGCAGTTTTTGTGAGCCACAATGACTGGGGAGGGAGGGTAGGTCAGGGATTTCACAAATTAGTCATTCAGCCAGAGTTCTGTGTTAATTTTATATTTAGCAATACTTCATTTTTATTACACTATTTGGAAGTCTATGTTTTGTTATTACTGCTGTTTCGGTTTTTTAGGACCCAAGTTCAATGAAGCCTGTGTAGAGGTTTCCCTCTACAAGGCTCTGTAGGGGTACCAGAAGCATTTTTTACAGGACATAAAAGTCAGTGATTTGTCAGACAGCCAGTTCCAGGAAAAATTCAGGATGTAAAGAGTTACTAAGGGCCCCTTCTGTCTTCTCCTTACATTTACCCATTCTGCTGCACTTCTCTGACCTGAAAAGAGCAGAGCCTGTATCTTAGTAGTATGTATTGTTTTCCCACCAGAAGACCTGATCTAGGTTTTCAATGTTGTTTCCTACCTGTGATTTGTTTGTTCATTCATTTAGTTGTGTGTTAGTTCCTTTTGCAAATAAGTAATGAGTTTCTACTCTATGCCTATTGTAGGCACTAAGACACAGCAGTAAATGATGTTACATTCCTGCCCCTATGTGCAAACAATGTATCAAAGTATAACATCAGTAGTTGGTTTATAGTGTATAAGTATATAAAATGGATAATGCCAGTTAGAATCTATGTTATTAAAAAAAGTTAATCATGGTGAGGAGAAGCATTATTCGTGATGGAGGCCAGGAAAGGCCTTTTTGGTGAGATGATATCTGAACAGCTACCTCCTGAAGCAAAGGATCAACCCAGGCAGGTACCAGGGGCACAGAGTTCTGGGTAGAAAGGTCAGGAGCTTGAGTGTGGAGCAGCAAGAAAACCAGGTAGGAGGAGATGAGATCCAAGTTGTCGTGAGAGGTCAGATGCCACAGGTCCTTGAAAGAACTCTGGGATTGGTGTAAAGGGAGGCAAACAAAGAGTTTTAAAGTCATGTAGCACAAAGGTCTGAAGTCTGTTCAGTAGTACTTTCCACAGAGAGCACAATGTGACTGCTAGAGTTTGGGAGGCAGGGGTCTTGTGTGGAAGGAGATGTGAAGATATGGATTAAAGGGTACACAATAAGTTCTGGAGATCTATTTTACTCTATGGCAGGTGATAAAAATGTGTACTTGCTGTTAGTAAAAATTTCTGAGAGAAGGTCTTAAATGTTCTAACTACAAAGGAAGCATATATATATGTATATATGTATATATATAGCATGTGAGCTACTAGAAATGTTAATTAGCTTGATTTAATTATTTCACAATGTGTGTATATATCTCAAAACATTATAATGTACACTGTAAATAACCATACATACTTTTAAAAAGTTATAATGAGAATAATTTTGTTTTCTTGCTTGCTTGCATTGAAAATTCAAAGTCATTTCACAAGCAAATGTACCACTCAAAAACTTTTTACTTAAAAAAAATAGCACTTTTGAATTCATTACTTTAACAAACACCTGTGGTTGTATACATACTATTTCTCCTGTTTGCTCTCTAACATTTTCCCTTCCCTCATCTTTATGCCCCTTATTATTTGTACGAAGTCTGTAAATGAGGTCAATGATGTCTTCTACATTCTTTGTAGAAGTCAGAACAATGTAAATAGCCCATCCTCATCTTACTGCTGAATGGTGACATGATTGTGTTTCAGTTTCTGGTTTCACTGAGAAATAAAGTTGCTTGTTAGAAAATTATTTAGCTCTGAAGTTTTGCTCAGTGGTAAATTGCTGAACTGTTTTTAATTTATTTTTATACACACAAAGGTTAAAAGCTAGCTAGAGTTAACTGCCTATTTTATTACATATGTATTGTACTCTATGGAAATGTTTTTCCCCCTTAAAACTATGCACAGTTCTTTGAATGGGTATTTTTATGTGTATTAACTCAGAGCTTTTAAGGTACATGTCTGCTTTAACAGTATCATCCCTACTTCACTCTTTCCTTAGTAAAATCTGTTGGTATGCCAGGTACCATCTGCTAGTACTCAGGTATAATTTCGGTCTTCCAGGCTTTTTTATTTTTCCCACCAAGTCTGAAAGCATTTTCCTAGACCCTCTTCAGGGGCTGACTTCCAGACAGGTGCTGCCAGTGGAGATACTGAAGCACAATTAGAAGGCAGGAGGAAGAGAAGTTTCCTGCTCTGGTTGTACAGGCAACTTCTGGTTCCTCAGTGGTCTTGGATCCAGCAGTCTCAGGGACAGCTGCGCTCAAGGTCAGCACAGGGCACTCCAAGAAGGGCACTCCAGGGCAGCTCCTTTCCAGCTGCAGGGGCTGACTGTCCTCCAGGGTCATGGGCCAGTCTCTACCCTGGCAGTGCTAGCGGCTCTCCACTTTTCAGGTGTTGCCCTTTTTCTCCTTTGCTCAGGCAGAAAAGTCTTGACACATTAGTTGCCAATGTCCTATATTAAATTCTTTTGTTAAGAACACATAGGGTGATTTACAGGTTCCTTGTTGTACACTGACTGATGAGAAAAAGAGCAGACTATGTTACAGGCAAGTGAGTTAGAAATATCACAGGCAGTCAGACAGGGCTCGACCCTGCTTGAAGGATCCAGTGCAGAAGGCCAGATAACATGCAACCTTGGAGGAGACAGACACCTTCCACTGTAGAACAGACCTCAAGACCAAGGATCAAGCAAATACACCCACATCCTAAGCATTGTTATTCTAAATAGCTCTCTATCACCCTGAGGAAACCAGTAGTCACCATCCCAATCCCCTACAGGAAGAGTCACTGCTCTGTACGCACACCATGCCCCCTTGCTACGTGACTCACTTCCCCATTTGTCCCTGATTTAATTACCTGAGCAATTAATCTTATTGGTTGATCATATTTCTATCCCACTCTATGCCCACCTTGCGAGTTCCCATGTTTTCCCCACCTTAGACTTGCCTCACTTTGTGGTTTTACTCTATTAAAGTCCCTAGAAAAGACAGTCGTTGGCAACACACTAGGGTCTCCTTCTGTCTCTGTCTCTGTCTCTGTCTCTGTCTCTCTGTCTCTCTCTCTTTCTCTTATGCAGAAGCTTTCTTTCTTTCTCTCAATAAACAAATTCTGCCCTTAACCTCCATTGTTCCTAAAATTCATTCTTTGATTTTAGAGAACACAAACTCATACCAGACAGTAGGTTGGGAATTTCATTCCCCTGAATCACTAGACCATATTTCTGCACTCTCAAATATCCACCAGAACCTACCCTGGAAGTCACATTCTTGTGCAGCTTTTTTTTCTGTAAGTTCATATTTCTGACAATGCCATTCATAATGATGAATTTCAAGTTAGATAATATTTCTACTAATTCCAGAGATGAGGCTTTTCTGCTTTGTTTTGTTTTTAATCACAGGATTAAAAATGTACATGTTGAATTGAGAAATCATAGAGCACAATGTTAATAAAATAGACAGGTGATCTGTAGTCTGGTGTGTGTTCATGACCAACCCAGAAAATTAAGAGCCTACGATAGAATTAAGATAATTTTGATAAGCTCTGCTTAAAATTATCTGGTGTGTATGGAAGGGAGCAAAGGGATGTACGGAATTCCCTTGTGTCCTATATAAATGTAGGCAAGTATTTAGCCAGCTTCAGACTCATGTCTACAGAGTCACAAGCAACCGTTATTTCTTCAGTGAGTGCAATTCTGCATGCAAAGCCTTTGTCATGTAACTAATTTGCAGGTACAATTTCAAGGAGTACTATTTCTGACATACTTAACTACCTTGTAATGTGTAAAAGATATTTTACACATTACAAGATAATGTGTAAAGGTAGTTGCTTTATTATTCTGAAAATAATATATCAGAAGTTAGTGAACCAGATACAGCACTAAGCTATGCATATTATATATTGAGTGTGAGCCAGGGCTAAGCAGCAAAGTAATAAATCCTTGAATAATCTGAAAAGGAGTAAGGGCTCCATATTGCTGGATGTGGGTGAGAGAGGGGCTTTTTAATGTGACTCACTGATTCTGAATTCTGCCTACCTAGTTTTTCTTTTCTTCCTTCCTCTATCTGTAAAATAAATAATCCAAATAAATGGCATGTATCCACCAGGAGGCTACATGACAATAAGCGGTTTGAGGACTTCGCTTATAAATATGAAAAAGTTGAGTTCACACACCCAAAATAGAGACACATTAAAGAAATAATTGGGACAAGAATTGTTAAAGTTTTCCAAGATTTTCAAATCCAAGGAAGGAAATGCTATACCCAATTTCCTTTGCATCATTCTCTGAGGGTGTGTACTGTGTACTTTGCAAATCAGTGTCACCCCTGGATTTGATGGAAGAATATAATTTTTCCTCATAGTTTTAATTAGCTATAATTAAGAGGACATTGGAAGAAGTAAAAGGGACTAGACTCACTAGAGGCCCAACATGGGCTTAGAAGAGTGCTAAATGGAAACAGAAGGACCCATATAAGAGGTAGTGTGAGATGAATCAAGAAGACTATTTGAGCTGTGTTATAGAGAAAGTCGTGGGGGAGGAGTCAAAGATGAGCCTAAGGATTCAGATCTAGGAAGCTGGTATATTAAAGGAAGTGGAACTGATAAACTGTAAAGGTGTAGAAAAGAGTAATGGGACTAAGTTCTTTAAATGCTTTGTATGCCCAAATTTCCAACGAATTTTAACAATTCTCTTTGGCAATGAAATAATCTGCTACTCTGCTGGGTTCATTTCAGCACACCTTGTTAGCGGGATAGATGATGCCAGAGACAGAGAATGTCTTCGTCAGGGACCCAGGGGTCTTCACTGGAATGGAGTGATGCCCTGAACTGACTCAAACTCCTAGACTTACTGAGGAACAACAAAGGCACTAAAGTTGTGCTGGGTGCACATTTGTTTTAGGTAGTAATAGGCAGGCAAGCAAGGTATGCTGACAGTTGGGCTGAATTACTCTTATCTGATTGTTCTCAGGGGTACCTCCTCCCCAGTCAGGTCCATCTCTGCTCCACCTGGTAAAACATCTTGATTCAAGACATTTTGGGTTTTTGGGGTCAGCAACCTTTCACCTCTGGAGTCAACGCAAGCAGACTTCGACCTATTGGGTGTCACAAGGAACTCCACACTGCTGGATTGGATAGCCATGGTTTTTTATGCTTTATTCATGCTTATTCTTCTTTTACTCTCAGCAGTCTGCTGCACAGTTTCCGGAGGTTTTTCACTTGAAAAAAATGCAAAACAAGGACAATAGATTTTATGAAGTTCAGAAATGCATAATAAAGAGGACATACTTCAAAGGAATAGAGAAGTCTGCAGAAATGCTAGGGATTTTTCTTCCCCTGTGGGAATTGTCTATAATTGCTAATTTCTAGGTTTAGCAATTCTAATGTTACAAATTACTTTTCTAAATAGGGAGATAACAGCAGGCTTCTATTAGGATGGAAAATTTGATTCTAGATGGAGCCATTACTAGTAATGACAGGATAAACACTGAAATATTTAAACATGAGTGTTTTTGAAGTTGGTATGGAAAACGCTGCAAAATCTCCACTACCGAACTAGTGAACTAGTGATAGCTTCTCCTGTCTTCCTGTGCACAGGACAGTGAAGACTGCATTCTATCTATATAGTTACTGCAGCGACTGTGGGGAAAGGTGGTCAACTTCTTTCACCTCTCTTGCAATTTCTTTAGTGGTCTTATTTGATTAAGATCATGCAAGATTCTATTGGAATTTCTTTGTCTTCTCAAAGCTCCTTTGGAGCACTTTTACCAATAACTGACTCATATTTTAGATTGATTTGAAGCTGTGAGTTATAAGAGAGTGGCTACTAAACTTATGATTTGTTTTGAGCAGTAGTAAAATTTATAAAATATCAATAATAAAGGTTGACTTTCTGTAGTGAAAAAGAGAAAGAAATAGGGAAGTTCATTCTGAAATAATATAATCTTAACTGTTGGGTAAGAAAAGTGACATTTTTCAAAATTTAAATATTTAAAAGAGCATTTTCTTGGAAATTTCATTAATTAGTAGTTAGTGATGATTTGTAATTTTGATTTATTTCCCTCGTTTCTGTGCCTATTGTACGATGTTTGTTTGTATGTTGTAGTGTGAAATGTACTTGAAAGTGTTGTTATCTCAGATGAGTTATTAATTAGTGCATCATCCTGATATTGATTTCCAATATCCTATGTTCGGATTCTGGAAAAGCATCCTACAAAGCTACATATCATCACATAAGCACATCTTTGCCCCATCATTCATTTTTTGAATGTTCATTCTTTAAAATTGTTAATTAGTAACACTTTTTGTATTCTATAATATAATCAAAGCTTCACAAAAATATTTTGATAGTAGATGAATTTTAATGAAATGCATTTATTTGACCAATTCAGTTACCAAGTAGTCAGTGAGATCTAGAAATTTAGAAATAGTATATTCATTTGAATTATCATGCATATTTCCTTATCTTATGTATTTACAATTTATTCTTTTGTTGTATGAAGAGTATACTAATTGTTATATTTTTTCCATTTAGCTATGAAGTCATCTATACTTATTAAAATCATCCTTCTGATTTCAGATGATGTATTTTTGTATGATTTCATGTCTCTTTTGATCTTTAGATGGAAATTCTACTTATTTCATTGTTCTGTCCATTTATATACTAATAATGGAATATTATTTCAGAAACTGCACAATGACTTTTAAAAGTTGGTCTTGTCAGTCTTCTTCCTATTGTTATTCTTTCATAAGGAATTTTGCTCCTTCTCCTCCTCTACCCTCTCTTTCCCTCTTCTTTTCCCCTCTCTTTTCTTTATTTTTTCTTCCCCTCTCCCACCTCCTTCCCCCTCCTCCCTTCTCCTCCTCATTCTTCTCCTCCTTTCTTTTTCATATATGTCCTTCATGATCATGCAATTAAGTTCAATTTGAATTCCAGGCCTGTCTATAGTTAAAATATTCGAGAAGACTGTCATTATTACATTCTTCCCTCACTCAGAACCATGGTTAACACAGAGAGGTTTTCTTGTTTCTTCCCTTTGAGGTTTTGCCTCAGGTAGGCAGATTTCCCTCAGCCTATGGTTTCACCACAAGTGTGACCATTCTGTAGGGCTTTTGGTTGTGTTTTCTTTTCTTTACACTGTGCAGAAACCCAGGCTTAAGTTAGTGGCTCCCACACAGAATGCTTACATTTGTTTGATTTTTTTAAAATCTTTATTCATTAAAGATGTTGATTTGTAAAGATGCCTTATTTATCTGGGTTTTTGATCCAATTTCCTTTTTGGTGAGAAATCTTGGTTTTACCTTATAACCTTGTTATGTTTCAGTAAACCAAAGGTTTCTAGGGATAAATGCACCCAAAGTTTTCAGAGAAATTCCTGGCACATACTTCACTGTCTGTATTTGTTCTTTTCTGTGCATGTGGCCCTTTGAATTTCCTTAGTTTTCTCATTGGCCAGACTTTACATTAAAAGAGTAAATGTTATTTTTCTTAGCATTTTTCTTTGCTTTTAACTATAAGTTTTTTGTTTTCTTATTTCCAGTCTGCCTGATTATGGGGGAATAAAAGTAAACATCTAAATTTAGATGCCATTGGCCTTGAGAAGGAGGCATTAAAGGAAATACATTCCAAAAAATGCTGATAGATATTTGAAAATACATTGATACTGATGCCATCTTTTTTACTGGAGAATTTGGCTGACTGACTACACCAAAGGACATTCAAGGAGGAAAGCTCTGGCCCTAATGCAAGAGAATAGTTATGCAAATAACATCCTGGAAAAAAAAATAGAATGTTCTCAGAGGAAAATACAATAATCACTCACAACACTGAGATGCAGTATGTCCTCAGAAGTTCTTATCCTACTGCTTGTGGCATTATGACACTGATGTTGGTGAGTGAAGGAAGACGAATGCCACATTAGATGACAGCTAATTAGTAGAGAAAATCACTCGGCAAGATGAATCTGTATCTCAGAGAGACGCTATGGTTGACACATGATCATGAAGGATTATGGTGCTATTTTTGTGGTTGCTTTAGTCTGACAAGAAAACCTGGATATAAGACAAGTTAAAGTGAAACAGCTTTTCATTTTCATTGCCTTAATAAAGGAACGCCCTGTGGTTTTTGTAATAGAAATTACTAACATGAAAGGTTTAATTAGATGCATACAAATCATACATACTGCTTGCAATGGGATTGCTAGTGTGTACAAAGTGGTATGTGCTTTATTTTGTATATGCAGTGATGATTTACAGTCTCTTGGCAGCAGTTGGACAGTCTACTTCAAGAGTTTCATGTTATAAGAACAACTAACATTTCTTATGTTTTGCAAATATTCTTGCTGCTATGACTCAATTCTATCCTGGGTGAACTCTGGGTTAACTGATGAGAAATGATCTTGGTTCTGCTCTTTTTTACTTTTTTTCCAGTGATATTCTGCTCCACACTCCTCTTCCCATATGTCTCAACAAATGCTGTAAGAGGTTTGCTTGGAGATATGTGTGTGAGATTTTGTTGAAAATGAAAGTCTAAAATATATTCTGAGAAAAGCAACAGTAACCACACTTTGGGCATAGGCAAAGGTGACAGATGTTGTTAGGAGGAGGAAGACCATATTTTTCATGGCTATAAAGCACCTCTCTCTGGGGCCAACATTATGTTCTGTCCCAACACACCATGTGTCAATGACTCCAAATTCTCCTTCTGTGACAATAACAGAATCACTGATCCTTGTGGCTGCAATCACTCTGACTGTAATTGCTCTTGTTATGGTACATGAAGTTCCATGTATAGCATTTTCCTTCCTGGTGGTTAAAGGCTTTCATGGTCATGGAGAAGTGCTGCTCTGTGCTGCTTCCAGAGTTTTAGGCTTCCATGCCAAGTCCCTAATCTCCCACTCCTAGGTAGGTGGTCTAAACTGAATAGGGAGGGCTTGAGATGTTGAGAGTAGTTTGACCCCACAACAAAATTTTCTGACTTAGATCAATTTTGCTGCTTTTTCTAAGGGAAAGAGGATATTGCTGATTAATTCTGAATTATTTTTTTCACTCTCACTGATTTTCTTGGCAGGATTTAAATTTCTTCTTTTTTTTCTGTTCATTTCCCAGATACTTTTATTTTTAATGAAATCTGATCCACGCTATATTTTGGGCTCCATCCATCTGGGTATGCTCATCAAATCTCTCTTTGAAATACATCTTGGAGAGACCCAGTTTCCAGGCAAGGGTTTTGTCCTTGAGATATAATCCCACTTTCTTCTTTTAAATAATTAATTTCATCTGTACATTTTAGATATATGTAATGATCACATTTATCATAGTCTAATTATACTTTCTGTCTGTCCTGCCAGCAGAACAGCCGGGTCTCTACTGCATTCAGAGTAAAATCTTCAGCAGAAAGATAAACTAGACAGAATAGGGTTTCATAATAATCTAAGTCATTATGATCAAATGAGGACTATCAGTTGCATCACAGACACTGTCCTATTTGGAGAGGTAGAAAGAGATACTGTTTTTCTGTAACTTCCTCCAATCATTTCTTGACAGTTGTCAATGAGGGAAATGAGTTGTCAAAGTAAGCCAGCTTCAGCTGTCCGTGAATACAAAGAAAGATGGTCATGAGAACTGTTGGCAGAAATACCTAAGCAGCTACCAGGGTTTGTACACATCCCAAGCCAATAATAGGGGTGACTGAGGACCAGAGAAGACCACTGAGACAGCTTGTACAATTTATCAAATGTTTCTACTGGGGCATTAATGATCATTTCAAATTACAACAGCTCCTGAACCATCATCAATATTTCAATCAAAATGCGTTATGCTTTCATGAGTTTATTTTTTTCATAGGTATTTCCTTTTCCAACCCAATATAAAGCATATAATCTAATTTCCAATAAAAGAAATTTATTCTTCACATCAGTTTCCTAACTCTGTTGTACAATTGTCCACCTTTCAGGTCAGGACGTTGAGGTACAGAGTGACTGGGAGGTGATTTTCCAGGAAACCTGGAAGAGCGGGGCTTTCATGGGGACCAGGGCTCTATGTGAGGGTCATTATTGGCACGTTACCCCAGGCTATGTCCTTGCTGCGACTCTGAATCTTGCCACAATTCTCCAGTCTTTGAGTCTTGGAATTGAGTTTTTTCCCCTCACCATCAAAGAAAAACCAAAATAAAGGTCTAGGTACAGTCTCTAGTAGATGTGGAAATGCTGCAGCACAACAAGCAATGTGTGTGCTCAGGCAAGCAAAAAACAGCCATGGACCTCATAAATGAAATACTGCTTGCTTTCAGGATGATGGTGGCTTTTTCTGTGGTTGCCATAGTAATAAACATTTTGTCTTATTATATTATTTATTCAAATTTTTAATTCAAGATAGAAATAATTAGGACATAGATGTTATAAAAATTATAAAAGACTTGTCAAAGATACTTTGGTTTAACTGAGTGTAATTGAAAACATCTTTGAAGCTCATGAATATTTTTGTCAATAAAGACTAAGTTAAAAGTGTCTGTTTAATGATAATTGAGAAAGCAGCAAATGCATTTTTAGCCAGTGTTTGTATTTTGTCACATTTAGCTTTTGAATCAAACCCGAGTGAATTCTTAAACGTACTATAAGCTGAGAACTCTCAGGTTAGTTCCTTCAAGTTTATTTATCTGGTTCCACCAGGCACTGGCTTTCTCCTCTACCAGCAGGCTTTATTTTCCCCATGTCAAACACATTTAAGTTTCACACTAAAGTTTCACATATCAGAAAGAATTGGAGGAAATAAACCAAATGTAATTTTACTCTCTCTCTCTCTCTCTCTCTCTCTCTCTCTCAGCTTAGGTTTCAATTAAAACATAATTACTCTTAGCCCCTCCCTATAATTATTCCATCTTACAAGAAACAACTTTTAGCTTCTGTTTGCTACAGAGTAGCAATTTACCTTGTGAACATAAAGTGTTGCACTGCATCTAGCATCATATTTATCAGAATAAATTTTTATTAATATTTTGGTGAGTTTGGTATTCACAAAGCATTACATAGACAAGGAAAATGAGGCTTAATGTTTAAAAGCAAGTGGGAAAGGTAGAATTTGAATCTTTGTTTTATTCTGAGTTCGCATTCTGAGTTTGTATTCTGGGAAGGTGTTCCAGATCCTAAATGATGAATTTATGACCATTTTAATAGTATATCCTACTTCTATCTTTTAGCTTAAGAAAGTCTGGATTACTCTGTCAGTTTGGTCCCTGGAACAAAGCTGTTTCTTTTATGGCTTTTAGGTGTAGCACTTGTCTGTTAGCTTGTTCTGCTTAACTGAACAATGTTAGCTGATTATTCGACTACCTTCCAAAAGCGTGTGCTCTAGAATAGGGTCACCTTTGAGTTTCAAATTCTCAGCAGCACTTTTTCTTCCAACTTTAACAGATAATTTCAGGTTTGAAAGCTAAATGAATATCCAGCTTTGCACTCACACATCAGGCAAAGCTGCTGATCCTTTCTCCAGCAGCACTGCAGGGGAGAGACTTTCCTTCCTCTCTCTCTCTACCTAGCCCAAGTCTTGGGTACTGCACACCTGACAGGATGGAAAGAAGAGAACTTGTGTTCTTCCTAAAAAGGAACTGAAGCACTGAGACATGTAAGGCACTTAATTCTCACTATGGTAAAGTGACTTAAGACTCAGGGAGGGTCTAATATTTGAGGTTCCTACTCCCATGGAAAGAGGGAAAAAGCTTTACTCCACATGTAGTAATAATATAAGAACGGCAACGTCACCATCTATAATCTCAATTTAAAGTATGCATTTCCTTCAGACTTCTACCTCCTGCCTGCCCAACTAGTAGCATTTTATCCTAATTTAAAAGGTCCTTTGATTCTGCCAGAATCCCCAGATTCTATGACTTTTCACTATCCCTCATTGCCTTCTTCAACTCCCATTTCTTGTCACCATTTAAATTCCACAGTCAATTTTATAATTAATCCAAAATTTCTTAAAATATACTTTCAAATCACTTTCCCTTTCCTTATTTTATAATGCTGCTCTTGTGCGAGAAGAAAACACCACAAAAGTACCTTCCAGGTTATCTTAGTGATAAAGTAGTAAAATAAATCCATGAATAACATGTCCATGGAAATACTTATAAAGTACAGCAAAAAAAAAAAAAAAATCACAAAACCTGAACCAAACCTTGGAGGATGACTTTATACCATTTTGCCAGTGAAAAAAATCCTTATGTCTCTTTCAAGGATGCTTGAAAGAATGATGCTTTAGTTTGAATGTTTGTCCCTTCCAAAACTGAGGTCAGAATTTAATTGCCATTATGATGTGACTGGGAGGTGAGACCTCTAAGAAGAGTTTAGATTCTGAGGGCTTTGCTTTCATGAATACTGTTATGCTGGCAGTGCGTTTGTTACCAAAGGTGTGGACTTCTGCTGCTTTTACCTTTTTACTTTTCTATGATTCTACCATGAGGTACCCTCAACCATATAGTAACACAGCAAGCAAGAAGGTATTGCCAGGGCAGGTACCTTGATGTTGGAGTTCCCAGTCTCTAGAATTGTGAATTTCTTTTCATTGCAAATTATTAAGGCTCAGCTATTCTGTTACAGCAACATAAAACAGGGTAATACAAGTTCTGTAGGAAATTGTAATGTTCTTGTCTTCCACTGGCCTCTAACTGGTCATTCTCAGTGTCTTGACCCTTCTACCTATTGTCCAGTCACACTAACTCAAGCTCGTTTCCAAGAATAACTTCATTGTGTAAGTATATCTTTCTGCCTGGACTGCCTCTTATCAACCATTCTGACTGATTGATCTGTGTGCATCTTTGTGGACTTAACTTGGACATCATCTGATGTGGAAGGCTATCCTGGACATAGTACTTGCCTTACTTCCTGCCTGGAGCGGGTAACATTTTTCCAGGACGTCCATGGCACCTGTGTTACCCATTTTAGAGCCACCTCCACACTGTAATCTAAGTGCCTCAACTGTTTATCCCTTAACTTTCTTTTAAGGGAAAAGACTGCACTTTATTTATTTTAAAAATTTCTTTTTAAATTGCTTTTGTGCCAGGTAAAGTACTTCATGCCTAGAATTTGTTAAGTACTTTAGACTAAGTGAATTCATCAATAAATGAGAACATTGATTCAAAGTCAAGCTCTTATTTTGGGCTGAAGAGAGTGGCTCAAGAGGTGCACCAAACCATAGGCTCCATATTTTTGTTAGACAAAATCTTTATATTCTCTCTGATGTGAGAAGAAAAATAAATCAACATTCTACAGGACTTGGCTTTTAAAATGAAGGTTCACTTTAAGTCCTTACTACTCATTAAAAACTAATTTATTAAGCCTTAGTAAGATGAAAGCAGACATTCTGGATTGATAGTTCTGAGGAAGGTTTAACAAGGTCAAAGACTATAGTTTTGCCATTTCCCAAGGTGTCTAGGAAGTTTCAAAAGAAAGTATTAAATCAAACTGACTTAAAGGCACAGAAGCGTAATCAAAAGAATACCAAGCAATTTTTAAAAAATTGTTAAAAAGAATTACAGTTTCTTGATTCAAAGAAATTCTACATCAGAACACTTGAGGTTGTTATTGTAAATGTATCTGTGCAATTTAAAGGCTTTAAACCGCCATCATTATGGTCTACAGTAAAAGTCTTCACTACTTAAGAGTCTATTCTAATTGTCATTAATAATAATTATGTTCTTTCTCAGATATGGTAATATTTTGCTGGCAAGAAAATTTGATACCTTTGTTAAGGATTCTGTAACAAATTTTTAACTACTTGTGGAAAATTTGGTTTTAGTGCGAAATCTATTCTCCTGTTTTATCCTAGCAACATTTTGAAAAATCTCAGAATATTTATACACACATAGTCTAAATCAATTCAGTAATACATTGCTAATCTTTATCAACACTCAATGCAAGTTAAATTTACCAATGAGTCAAGTATTAAGAGGAATGAACTTCCCCAGGGATAGATCCAGCCAGTGTCTCCCAAGATCCACGCAATGTTGGAACTTACGGTTCTGGGAAACCAAGCAACCTGCTCACCTTGCTGGTAAGCAGCCATGGCTCAGGCAAGCGGAGGCCACCCCAGGGATAGAACCAGCCCATGTCTCCTGAGATCTGTGCCATGTTGGAACTTAGGGCGCTGGGAAACAAAGCAACCCTCCTGAGCCATGAGCCTACTGGCCATGGGCTTAGAATCAAACATCCCATCCCTCCCCGCTTAGCAAATGGGAGCTAGAGGTCTGAGCATCTCTTGGGAGATTGACCATATGCAATACAGCAAATGGGGGGATTTCCTTCTACCATCTCTTTGAAGGCAAATATTGTTATCACTGTTTTGCTTTGTTCTGATTAATTGTATTGCTCTACTCAATATTCTCTTTTTATAAGTTCTATCATGTTTTGTATTTGGTTTGATTTTACTATACTTGATTGAAAGAACAACTATTGTGAAGATAATGAGATATACTATGGTACCTATTACTGTTATCCCAGTAACCTACTGTGATGTTCTGTACCAATTTCACTGCACTATCTCAATTGGCTTTGTTCTGTCTTGTTCTGTTGTATTTTACTACCTTCAAAATACAAAAATTAAAAAAAAAAGGAATGAAGCCAGGCATGGTAGTGAAATCCTGTAATCCCATCACTTGGGAGGTTGAGGCAGGAGGATTATTACAAATTTGAGATAAGCCTGGGCTACAGAAAGATCCAAGGCCAGCCTGAACTGCACAGTGAAACCCTGTTTAAAAAAGACCAAAAAGAAGAAGAAGAAGAAGAAGAAGAAGAAGAAGAAGAAGAAGAAGAAGAAGAAGAAAGAAGAAGAAGAAGAAGCATTAAGAGGAGCATTTTATTTTACTTATTTTGATTATGGTATCATTTAATTAACAGAAAAATTTAAATCTTGTTTATCTATGTATGTTGACTGCTTTAAAAATTCTTTAGATATAGATAAATGCCAAATGTGGTTATTTATTCCCTTTGAAGAAAGTAAGGTGAAATTAGGAAGAAATTGATCTTTTTATAAAAAATAGTTTCAACAAGTTTTATATTTCTGGAAAATGGAACATCATGAAATTTGCTACCTAGAGTCTTAGTAAATGCTATTTAAATACAAAAGTAATTCAGACATTAGCATAGCCTTTTAGGAAATTGCAGTAGAATAAGAGCAACAGGTACCAGAAGATAGTACTTATGATTCAGTATAATTAAAAGTACAGGACAGCAGGTACGAAGAGGTAGGGGAAGCATAGAAGTTACTCTTCATGGTGCATAAGAATATACAGTAAGGTTGCTAGGAATTGGAATCACTGCCATGACTATGGCTCAGTAGCACAATGGCTGCCTGGCAGGTAAGAGGCCCTGTGTTCAATTCTAGGTACCGTAAAAGAAAATTGGTGTCATTTGAAAGAACAAGATATCTCTATCTACCTTTTAGATAGAGATAGAGATAGAGATAGAGATAGAGATAGAGATAGAGATAGAGATACAGCTAGAGATAGAGATGGATAGAGATAGAGATAGAGATAGAGATAGAGATAGAGGAGAACATCTCATCAGGGAAATATAAACAAAGATTTTAAGATGTGGAAATAGTTTGGGGGGAACTACATGGCTAGAGTCATTCAAACAGTGATGAGATTTCAGGGAAAAATAAGTTGAATTGGGCTATGAAGAATCTTGTAAACTTTGCATGAAAATATAAATCTCATGCGATAGTTAAGAAGTTATGGAAGATTTTATGGGACACTGTGGCACAAGTCATTCTCTCACCAGAAAAGCTGTTGTGTCCACTATTTGAAGAATTAGACAGCAACAGATTAGAAATCATTTAGGACTCCAATATAATAGTCTTAAGGGGAGGTATTAAGTGCTAGAACCAGGATAAGCATAAAGGGATGGTGAATGCAAGAAACCCCTGGGAAACAGAATGTGTATGATTTAGTGATTGTATCATGGGAGCAATGGTACGGAAAAAAAGATAACCATGATGCTTTCAGTTTGGGAGCCCTGGTGGGTGATGATAATGTTGATCAAGAGAGAGAGCGCGCCGGAGGAGAGAAGTGGTTCTGAAGTAGGGCAGTAAACTGACATCCAACAGAGGGATGTAAAAGGCAGCCGAAGTCAGTAAGTGGAACTCAGGAAAGGGTTGAGTGAAACTTGAGTTACACATTTCAGAATCATCCAAAATAGATAGAAACAGAAGAACACACAGGCTGCAGAAAGATGAGAGGAGGGCCAAGTCCAGAATGCTAAAAAATATGGTGTAAGTTTTAAGATACAATAAAATTGGGAACAAAGAGGAAATTTTGAAATCTAACTAATCTTGATCTTTTTTTGTGTATAGAGCAATAATGTCAAATTATTCTGGTGTCCTTAATGACAGATTTGCCTTATCATTACCATTTGGAAAAAGGTGAATTTGTCAGATCATTCTGAATATATAGAAATGGTATTTCTGGCTTAAAATGTTTCCACATCTACACTGAGAATCAGCATATCAAGGCTTTCAATTTAAGAGGCTGTAAGACAGCCAGTGGCTAAGAACTCGGAATTCTAAGTCAAATCGCAGCTTTAAAATGTCAGTTTTGCTACTTATCTAACTGGGTGTCAGGGAAAGTTACTTAAATTTTTTGCAGTTTATTTTTTCCTACTTCAAAATGGAAATGTCAAAATGTTGCATAAGACACTCGACATTGTGCCGATCAATGTGAGTCCTATTAAAGAGAAACACTTTTGATTTTCAGAATAAACTTTTGATTTTTTTTTATTTTTAAGTAGAATTTCTATTAAGTTGACTTGGTTTTAAGTCTAATCTCCATTATTTAGAAAAGGATGACCACTGCAGTGTACCAAATGGTTTTAATTTATTTAACAACATTTAAAAATCATTTTGCCTGTGAATGTAAGCGTTTAAAGGAAATATTTTTTCTAACATTTTTTCTAAAAGTCCAAAGGACAGTGTATAAAAAGGAGGTATTAGAAATAAATAGACCTATATTTTGAGCTGCTAACCATGCCAGTGTCACATATTTTTACTGGATATTTTCATAAAAGTGGTTTTGGCTGGTCATGATGTCTCTAAAGACAAATTATTTTCTGAAAGCCACTAGAATTAACTATTAATGTTACTTGTCATACTAAACCCTCAACTTTGGGAATTAAATCAGCAAATTGCCAGTTTAATTGCAGCTCATTATGGAAACATTAGTCTTCATTTCACAAAGAGTGTACAACAAAGCAAAGAAGTGGAACGTGTCTCTACGACAGGCTTTAATTCAGAATTTCAATGTGTGTCTGCTTCTTTCACACACGGTGGCCGCTTTTCACTGCTCTGTAGGTTAGCGTAGGAGACCCATTAGCCTTAAAGGCCTGAAATATCCTTCTGAACTGATGTTGTTTTACCTTAAAATGTATTTGCAGCTCATGAAGTAAAGACAAGGCACTTCGTAAGGCATCCTGCACTATTTTAACCAATTACTTCTCATCAGCATGCTATACATTCGAAATTTTTAAAAATTAATTTTAATTTTGAATTGTAAAAATTGACTGACAAAATCTTAAAGAGCATGTAGGTGATGGAGAATATACATATGCATACACATATACACCTTTATATACATCTAATGGATTACTTATTCAGAGGATTCTCTGTGCAAAGAAAAGTTAATGTTAATCCAAAATCTTCAATCTAAGATCACTGACACATTAATTAGCACTTACGGGAGGCACCCAAAGTCAGCTTTCTGCTTTTGTGCTGGCTTCTGATTAAAGAAAGTATTCTGTGTAGTTACTATCTAGCGTGCAAATTTAGGTTTGTTGGAGGCCCAGCAGACACCGTCAGATCCTTGGCTCTGTGGGCAGCAAGCTCTAGTGTCTTTGCAGGGAAGGCACTTATGTAGCCACTGACTCCCCAGATGTGTATCTATTGGTGAGCAGGTATGAACTACTTAGGCCATGTCTCTGGCCTTGTCCTCCTCACTCATGTCAGTGATTCTTCCTCACCTGTCACAGCATTAACATAAAAGTTAGAAAGTTAAATCTCAGTCAGCCTTACGGCCTGAGACAATGGCTCTTACCTAGAAGGTCACTTACTTCATAACTGGAGCTTTGGCTGTTTAATATAAGAGTCCTCTGTGAATAAAGTAGTTGAGGGTGTCAAGAAATAGAATGGGGAGCACATTTATGAACATACTTGTAGAGGAGAGATCCAGAAGAAAGGTTTGAAATTGTTATCCCTTTCCATATCCTAAATTCAAATACATTAAAAATATGTATGTGGTTTGTTTGGGGTTTCTTTCCCCCTATTTTGTGCTGGTTACTTTTAATTTTTTATACTTCTTTCATAACTATATAAAATGGATAGCATGCTTTTCCTGTTCGATAGGCAAAGAAGCTGAGGCTTAGGAGTCAAGGTGAAGGGCCTGATTGGTTCCCGTCCATCTCCTCTAGGGTTTGGCTCTGGAGTATTCTGCAGAGATACTAGAGACCTAGATCATATGATGGTCGGGCTCCCTTGTACCATGTGTAAATGGCAGCACTTCCATTCTTCCCTGTGGCTTTGGGCAAAGGGAGGCTACACTAAAACTTACAACTCATTTGTTCTGTAGTGAATAACATCAGGCTGTAAGTGGTCTCTTTTTCATGCTTTAAAGTCCTTCAAAGGAAGGTGACACCAGTAATGTGAAGGTGATTTCACACCTCTGTTACTCCAGTGCAGAAGAGATGGTTTATTTCATGTCTGTATTTTACAGGGCAATGCCAGATTGATTCATATTCTGTCTGCAATGGAAAGAAATAAAGAAAACATTTATTTAAAAGGGAAAGATTCTTTAAGTTAGTAGGAAATGAATAGGCTTTTTAAAAAGGTTGAATTTTGTCTTTGACATTTTCTGCTATGTTGACATTTTCTGTGGTGTTTGGTTAGGGGTGAGACCTTTTATAGTTTGTTTTGTTTCTGCTTGTCTTAAGCAAATCAAGCTCTTTGTTTCAAACTATTTCCATTTATTCATTTCCATTTCGAAGGAGTATGTCTTCCTGAGAAAACAGTAAGTTGTTTTTATTTTGTGTGACTTTAAAATTTAGTTGTTGAAATGATTTCTATAGTTCTTCTTTGTTGAAAAAATACGTATTACATATTTAAGTACCCCAAGGAAGAGTGAAGATTTCCCTATTTTAAGGGACTTTATGTTTTTCACTTTCAACAATACACATATGTGGACACCAAATCCATATTTATGTAATGCATGTGGTTTAGTTGGACCCTATTTTCATGAGCATGATGGGCAATTCAGGGCCCAGCTCTCTCCTAGTCTACAGAAATATGTCTTTTCACCAAGGAGCATAACTGAGAGCTTCCTGGCTCAGACTCCGAAGCCAGCACTGTGCTCTCCAGTGGGTTCCTGCAGTCATAGTCAGAAGGACTGCATGGTGTAGATGCCTCCCTGAGTGTGTGATGGTCATGGTTTAAGAGTCACAGAATGATAGCATTTCAAAGACTGAAGAGACTCAGCTTGTTTTGGTCTTTCTATGAAGTAAAGCATGCCTATTTTGTTATATCTTTTTTTCCACTTTAGAAAAATGGTACATTTACAAAAGAGAAAATATCTCATGTGATCTTTTTCTTGCAGATGCACTCATTAGCACCTATTACCTAGGTCAAAAGCAAAGCACCAAAAACAGGATAGTACAAAAGGAAAACAAACAAACAAACAAAAACTTAGCTTCTCACATTTTAGGAGGCCAGAAGTCCAAAATCAGTGTTAACTGGGTTGGTTTCTTTTGAAGGGTCTGATTTAATATTTATCTATGCTTCTCCTCACCTTCTATGGTTGCCAGTTATCCCTGGCACTCCTTGGCTTGTACACACCTCACTTCTATTGCTGCCTCTATATTCAGATGGATTTATCCCCTGCGTATAACTTTGCCCAAATTTCCCTTTTATAAGGATATCAGTCATAGTTCAGGACCCACCCCAAACCAGTCTGACCCAATTTTAAACTGATTACCTATCTGAAGACCTCATTTCCAAATAAGATCTCATTTACAGGTTCTGAGGTTAATACATAAGCATGTCTTTGGTTACACAATTTAATCTGCACTTACACTCAATCCAACACATTAGAAGTGAGTTCTTATATGAGGCCAGAGTCCATGGTTGAATGGGCCATCAATGAACTATGGATTATACATTAATTTCTTTACTGCAAGTCTTACAGGGCTATTCAAATATATTATTTCTCTAGAACAGTGGAGGCATACCTATGGCATCTGTGTTACTTGCTTTTCTTTTAAGACAAAAGATACTAATATATGAATTTTTTTTTCTAAACTGAAACCTCAGTATTCAGGTTTAATGGCAGTGTTGGCACTATGCAGTTAAGTGTGTTTTGGGTTGCAGTTTGAGCACTCCTGTCTAAAAGGTTCTCCATCACTGCTTTAAAAGGATGTTGACTTTAAATGATTCAGTGGCAGAGTGGCACATGAAAATCTCATATCATACAGTGATTTCATGCTATTGACAATTGCTGAAATAAGATTTTTTTTAAAGTGCTATTTTCAGTGGTTTATGTAGTCTATAGGAATGAAGAAAATGAGCCAGGGTCTAGATTTGGCCAGAAGAAGCATTATAAATTTTGAAATTTCCATTGCTAAACTTGATCAAGGAAGATGTGGCTGGTCCCAGAAGCTAACAAAAAGGGTGGGAAGGAGGGGCTTGGCACTAAGAGTGCTGTGTGACTTCACTCTTGGGCAAAGTGAGCGCTACTGTGGCTTCTTAACCAACTAGTGATGTCCTGAAATGCTGGGATGAGAACTTCTATACTTCCTCAGTTCAGAGATCCCCAGGAGTGTATGGAGGACACAAGAAAAACCTACCTGTTAGGTTCTGTCTTTAGGAAATTGAGGAAGTAGAACAGGGTAGGAAGATTTCTTTGGTATAAGGTCTCTGCCAATAAAAGGCAAATCAGAGGATTGTAAACAGCTCACTGAAAAATAAGGAAAAATTCCTGAACCAGAGTCCTACATGCCACAGGGAACTA
>PVJX010030804.1:0-21740 GCA_004027295.1 Dolichotis patagonum
GCTGCTTTCTGGGAGACTTCCTGGGGGTGAAGGGTGAGGCTATGGGCCCAAACAGACCCAGCCGAGATGCCGATCTCCAGACAGTTCCCTGCGGATGAAGAGCGTGCTTACCAGTCCCAAAGAGTCGCGCCGAGATGCAGGTCTGCACAGACTTTCGATCCAAACAGTCCAGGCCACTCTACGGGTCCGAGAGTTTCGGGTCCCAAAGAGACAGCCTGAGATGCTGCTTTCTGGGAGACTTCCTGGGGGTGAAGGGCGGGGCTACGGCCTCAAACAGACCCAGCCGAGATGCCGATCTCCAGGTAGTTCCCTGCGGATGAAGGGGGGGCTTACCAGTCCCAAAGAGTCGTGCCAAGATGCAGGTCTACGCAGACTTTTGATCCAAACAGCCCAGGCCACTCTACGGGTCCAAGACTTTTGGGTCCCAAAGAGACAGCCCGAAATGCCAATTAGGCCTAGTTTTAAAAGATCTTTCATTTCCACCACTGGAATGAATCTGATTGTCTCAGTTTTTTAGTTTTCTAATTAAAAATTGCTCAAAGGAAGAGTCGAAAGGATGAACTGAGACTAAGGAATTGTGCTCCCCTTGGGCAGAAACTCACATTTGACCAGGACAGGAAATTATTAAGGACAAACAAGACCACCTAGGCCTACCCCATAAAAGGAGGTCTGGTGAGAATTTCAAAGAAAAGAGGATTGGAGGGAAAAGAAGACAGTGTGATTTTTTGACACTTGATATATGTCCAATATGTATCTATACATCAATGATTACAAAGATTGAGGGTTTTTTTAGATTTGGAGGCTCTAATTATAGAAACTTTAAACCCTGATACAGGAGAATTGATAGGACATATGTATTTGTAGTGGAAAATGAGTCTCCAATTAACATGGGACAATGAAAATGTGTAGATAATATATAATAAAGTACTATGCTAGAACATTCTGTCTAGACATGGTATCTTAGTTAGTTTCACATCACTATAACAAAAGTACCTGGCACCCAAGTATAAATGGTTTGTTTGACTCATAGTTTCAGTGGGTTCAGTCCAAAGGCAGTTGGCTCCAAGGCAGGCATAGTATGGTGGAAAGAGCTAGAAGAAAACAGCTGTACTTCCCATGTCATCCAGAAAACAGAAAAAAGGAATAAACCAAGGAAAACAATATACCCTTCCAGGTCATGCCACCAGTGAACCTCCACACTGGCCACAGCCCTGAACCTGAGACTTCTCAGGATCATTTTGGATTTGAACTGTAATATTCTGCTACTGGACACCAAAGACTCATGCCTATTTCATTATGCTAAATGCATTTACTTTATCTCTAAAAATCACCATAGTCTTAATAATTCTAACATTACTTAAAGTCCAAAGCCATAAATTCCTCTGAGACAAAAGGCAAAGTCTTAACAGTGAGCTGCAAAAAAATAAAAAAGAAAATTAGATACTTGCAATATACAATGGCACAAGGAAGACATTTCCATTCCAAAAGCAAGAGATTGAGGAATCAAAATTATTGTGACCGAAGTAAGACTAAAACCAGTAGTGCAAACATTAAAATTTATAGGTCTATGTATAGCGTTCAGGGAAAGTTGTGTTAAGATTTGAGCTCCCAATGGCTTGGCTAGTCCCACCTCTATGGTCTTGTTATCTACAATCCACTTGGGTCCTTTCAATTCATGTGGCTTTCTTCAGCTAACTTTACGTGTTCCTGGCATTCTTAAATTCCCAGGTTCATTCCCAGGTTTACTTCAGCCTCACTGTTATGACTTCAGGCGCTACCTTTTCATGGCTTTCTTCTGAAGTCAGGGTGAAAGTCTCCATGACCCCACAACTTCTGCATTCTGTATGCCAAATGCTCAAAGAAAATAACAAAACAAAACACAACCAAAAAAAGTAGCACATATGGATGATGCCAAGGTCTGCCACCACTATAAGTAGTAAGTCTCCCTGGACCAGGTTGAAATGGCCCATGAGTACCAAGATAGCTGAACCCTGGAAAAGAACTTTCTTAGGAAATCCCAAATGAATTGGGACTGCCTGGGACTCTTTCCTCAATGTGATGGTTTACAGTTTTGATCCTTTCAATGTGTAGTATGTGGCATCTTGCTGATTCCTGGTATAGATTCAAACCATCTTTCCTATTATCTTCACACAAAGTATTGGGCATATTTCTAATGCCAATTCTTTTAAGAACCACAGGCTCTATGGTCCCAATTATGGAGGTGCTTCCTTTCTGGACAAGCTTTATATTTTTCAAATCTTTCAATTTGACTTTTTACTCCTTCTCACTGAATAGTTGTCTAAAAGCAGCAAGTATTATTCATGCTGGGCCTGAATTTGGACTGTCAGGAAATTCTACAGTCACACTATTAGTTCATAATCTTTAAACTGAACCTCTCACAAAGCCTTGAGAAATGGAGAAAGTTTAGACAAGTTCCTGCTAGAATATAACACACCTAACCTATATTCCAGTACCCAATATAGCCCTCATTCCTACATTAAAAATTACTGAGTCCTGTCCTTACTATCTGCATTCGTATCAGCACTCTAGTCTTCTGAATTCTGACCAGAATCATCCATCATGATCACGTATAGAATTCAAGAATTTCTCTAGCAATCATCTCTAAACCTTCCTGAAATCCTCCTGAAAACAAGTTCCAAAGACTTCTAAGCCACAACATCAAGTATAACAATGACCCTACTCTTGTTATAAAAATCTGCATTAGTGTGATATCAGCCAGCATCTTGAAAGATTATCTGTGTTTACCATATGCAAACGTAATTCATCATTACCTGAATAAGAAAATATAAACAAATAAAGGAATTTTCCAAAGAAAATTGATGATGCTCTTTCTTTGCTATAATATCCAGAAGTTTACTAACCTTCATCATATTTTATTTTTTATGAAAAATAAAATTTCATAACAAAAATAATAATAAAATCAATATGTAACAATAAGGAACATGCTGATATAGTAGCTCTATGGAATACACAGTCGATTACTAAATAGTCTTTATCATTAATATAGTTTATGATAGAATTGACATTTTATTTCTAATTTCTTTAGATTAACTTAATTTATTTTGGACTTTTATTAGTACACATTTTCAGTATGTAATGATTCTATTCACTGTAGGGAACTGGTCCCTGTACATAATACATTTCAGTTTCCTTCTTTTCCTAGCTTTCTCTACATCCATTTTATTTGGCATTTTAACAGGAAAGTTATTCTATAAGTGGTGCTTGCTTCAATACTATTTTCATACTGGTAAATAAATAAACATCTTCTTTATTCCACCGAAATTCACATGATAGAGATTATTTAACCATGCATGTCAGATGAAGTCAAGAGCTAAAATTAAGCAAACACATTTAGAAGGTTAAGATATTGTAGAGAAATGTGATTGAAGAGTATTTGGTAAGGAAGACCTTCCTGAATAAGAACAAAAGTGCAAAGACCATAATGCAAATATTGACAGATTGGCTAAATAAATATTAAATATTCTTTAACAGAAAATATAAGTAAAAATGCAAAAATGATAAGGGATGTACTTTAACAAACATAGTTGACATAGAATCATCACCTATGTAACAGTGAAAGCAAGATAACCATACAAAAATAAGTATCAATTAAAAAGTAATTACTTCAGATACCAAGATTCATGAACATTTTCAAAAAGTATATTGAAAAGTGCTTGACCTAATATTCTAAGAAATGCTGATAAGCAGTTGTGTTTTATTTTAAATCCATATAATTAAGCATGATCTAAAATAATAATACCTGATACTAATGAAGATATATAAAATTCTCAGATGTCTTACTTTTCTTGTTGCCAAGACAACATGCTCGACACTCAAATTTAAAGGAAGAATGATTTATTTCTGTTCACAGTTTGTAGAGGTTTCAGTCCTTAGTCAGGTGGTTCCAAGTGGAAAGGGCATAGCAGAAGGGGACACAGAGGAGAAACAGTTCATGGCAGGTGAGGCAGAAAGCAGAGAGCAGCAGGAGTTACAGCAATAAGCCTGCCTTTTCTTTTTATTCTAAACATGCTACAGACCTTTGGATGGTGCCACCCAAACCCAGGGTAGAGTTTCTTTTAATCCATTCAGCCACACCCAGAACCATGGTAATGTCAATCAGTGAACCAATTTTGTATCATACATACTAGATCCAGCAGTTCTAAAAAGCCCCTCCTATGAGTGTATGAGGCTTTGGGGTAGACATAAGCCATAACATATATGCAGGTAAAGTACTTTTGAAGAAAAATTTAGCCTTATTTTCATATTTAAACTATGCATCCCTTTTGACCTAGAATTTCCTCTCCAGGAATCTATCCGATAGAAGTTATTATATACTGTATGCAAGATGCATGGGCAGAGTGTTTAGTGTAGTGTATCATGCTATGAAATGTAAAGCAACCTGAATGGTTTATAAATAAGGATGGAATTCAGTAAATTGTGCTTTATATTTCTTACAATGAATTCCAAAGAAGCATAAATAATGACAAGGAGCAGTTTTAAAGATATAAGGTCAAAATGTAAAAGCAAAAAGCAAGAAACAATTTAAAACTGTTCTGATTTGTGTAGAAAGGGCATGTGTGTGTGTGTGTGTGTGTGTGTGTGTGTCTGTGTGTATGTGTGTGTGTGTGTGTGTGTACATGTGCTGAAAAAGTCATTAGAATGACAGATACCAAGTTATTTTCAACAAGATTGTCTGAGGATGTGTGTATATGCACATATGTACAATACATATAGAAAGGGGTTTTTGTAAGTTATATGTTTCATGTTTTTGAATATTACAATAATTACTAAATCTTGTATCATTGAATAAACACACTTTCTCTTTACACTGGATGGTTTTACATAACATTGCATGCTCTGTCCAAACAAGTACTAATGTAATACAGAGAAACCGTGCAGAGGGACACTGAATTTTATAGTCATTGACCACGTTCAAGTTGGGAGATGGATGACTATCCTAAACTTATGACATGAAAGGAAGCACAGTATCCAAGCAAAGAGACAGCAGTTGGAACTAAATTGTTGATTCAAAATGTAACTTAAGAACTAATTAACCTATATATTTTCATAATTCATCTACTATTCAGGTATTGTGTACCATGTATATCGGGTATAACTGGTTTTCTTATTCTGCTCTCACATTTGAAGATGACATTATAGCTACTAGAAAGAGAATTAGATATCATATTTAAATATCTTTAAATCATTGCTTACACTGACCAGTTGAATTAAACCATTAATCTGAGTTCATTTTTCCAAGTCGAAGGAGAGACAAGTATTGAATTTTCTAAATTTTCCAGCTGTGATAGCAAACACAAAAAGACAATGACTAACAACTGCCCTAATGCACAAAGTATGCCAAAATGTTAGTCATATTTGGTTGCAAATAATATAAAAGCCAATTAATTAACTTGTGTTAAAAAGTGGATTAAATTTTTTCCCCTGATGTACTCAACTATAAAAATAAATATGTAATTTTATATTATGACATTTTTCTGATATTATTTAAATAAGTCCTACAAAAGTATCTCCACTATATGATCATTTCTTAGCCTCCAGCTTAAGATGTGCTGTAATTTGATATTCCACCCATGATAAAAAATTACTTGAGTATGGAAACTGTTAACTTTTCTATAAAATTGTGCATGAGCAGTTGATCTATAGTATACCATATCCATTGTAAAACAATTGGAGATTATCTTAGAAGTAACAGTTTGAAGGTTAAGCACACAAGTTTATTTCAGTATTTTTTCTGAGACATTGTTATATAGCTATTATTATCAATAACACTCATTTTCCCTTCCATTACCAGTAGGAATTATGATTTATTATAAGTGGTTTGAACCTTATGTTCATTGAGTAAATTCACAGATTCAACATGACACTTGATGTTGTCCTAAAATAATTATACTGTACTGATTTTTTAAAATAAAAGCCATTAGTCTTTGAGATTTTAATAGTGTTAATTTTCTAAGGCGAATATTTTCACTTAGTGATTAATTTGTGTTATTACTATTTAGCTGTTCTGATATAGCATTTATTTAAATTTGAGAGTCAAATATTTGATATATATTCATAGAGTTGATTTATATGTTCATAATAATTTATACAAATCATGTAGAATATGTTATAGTTATCAAAATAGAATTAATATATGTTTATTAAATAGTTACAGAAAATATATACATATAATCTATATGTATGAGTTTGTATATATAATTCATACATACAAGTATGTATATCCATATGGATATTAATGTATGTATAGATTTTATGTAGTTATATATCTCTCTTTGTATAATTACATATCCATTATCCACATGAAAGACTAGGTAATTAGCCTTTGACTTATAGATAAAGCATTTCTCTTCATACACTATCTAAAACTGTCACATTACTTAAGAGTCAATGTTTTAAATAAAAATTTACCTTTTAAAATTTTCCATTCTCTGTACCTATGAAGACATATGCAAAATAATTTAAAATCCTGGTAGTGTTAGAAATTCCTATCATAAAGAGAGATTCTTTTGAAGAAAAACATTCTATTCATCCATGTTTCATTCATTTCACAATATTCATTATCTAATTTATGGAAGTCTCTGTTCAAGGCACTGAAGATATATCAGTGAACAAAACACATAAAAAAACCCTGGACTAATGAGGCTTATGTGTAATGAAAGATTGAGAGTCAGTGGAAAAAAACCCACCATATTTCAACAGTGTGTGACTAGTTTAAAAACTACCACATGTGGAACAAATCATCTCTTCCATCTGTGTTCATGTGGACTATAAGTGGATTTTTGGGTTTTAATATATTCACATAGCTTAATAATTTCCCAAGATTTTATGATATGTAAAAAAACTATGAAATTAAAATTTCTATTTATGCAAATAAAACTTTATTGGAGCACACCATGTTCATTATTTTGAGTGTTGTTTTATAAGTAGTTTACTGCTAGATTCAGAGAGTTGAGTAACTAAAGCAGACAACAAATAACCTAGCATGCAAATCTTAAAATATTTATCTGGTTATTTACAGACAAAAGTTTGCCAACCTCTGCATTAAGAAACTTCATAATATTTATGGTAGAACTCACATTTAATAAGTATTTCCATAGAGAGACACTTTGATGGCTAGATGTGTTGATAGATTATTTTGCTAAAAGCTTTTCTCAATTAAAATTCAAACATTTGGATATTTGCTGGAAAGAAATGTAAAAAGAGTATCAAATCTCTTAAGTATCTTCATTAATAAGTTTATTACTATTACACAAATGCAGAATTCTAAATATGATTTGCATTAAACTAACAATTGTAGAGATTTTACTTAAGTTAAATTTTCAAACTGACTCACTTTAATAGGTATTTTCCTTTTGATTTTGTCAAGAAAGGCAGGGCAGATTCTGAACAAGAAATTTCAGACAGTTGTTCAGGTTCAGGTTCACTATTTGGGCAGTTGAACTTTTCCTAAATCCTGGTCTCTTTACTCAAAATCTAGTGACTTTTTGTTAACCTAGACTTACCTTGAAGACATGCATTCTGAGGAGTATTACATTTATAGCTCCTTAACACTACTTAGCAATCCAATGACATAGAAATTCCAGTAGAATCAGCAACTTGAGTTGAAACAGTGTAGATTACCATCTGAATTCAAAATAAAATGAATAAATCAAGTTTATTTTACTTTCTAGACACTACAGATGGACATGTTCTTAATGATTTTTGTTTCAACTTTTATCATAAGAACAATATGTACATACCATAAAACTCAAAACCTATCTTAGGTTTTAATGTTTAATTACTCAGGAATGTTAGTTACTATTCATTTTTGGTGGGATAGGTAAAGGAAAGGTGAGACAGATAACAGATTCTAAGTTAAACAAGAGGAAAGATTAAAGGTAGAACAGAGATGACTTTATCAGCAGGATAATCATAGGGTTCCCATAACAATAGAGCACTGGGGTAAACAGGTTGTGTCAATCAACATAAGGGGTTTGATGTAAACCTGTAACCAAAATTTACCCCAAAAGCATGAAAATAAAGGAATCTAACAGGAGGTTTACTGGGGGGTTTAAGCAGAACACAGTGGATTGAAGATGCTTCATTTTTGTGAGACATTAAATATATTTTTTACTGTGTATATTTTCTTATCACGGATGAGCTCTTAAAGAGTTCCCATATTAGAATTTTTCCTATATTTGCCTTTTTTCTCTCTAAATTTTGCTTTTTGTTTCCATAAATTAGACTTATAAATCAGATGGAATTGTTAGTGAAATAGATTGCAGTGTCATTCACTAATTAATTGATATGTTTTGCGTTCCCTTCATCAGGTCGGATAATATGCTTCTCCTTGAAAATGGAGTAATGCAGACTGCTATGGTCTCTTTCCTTCTCAAACTCACATTTTATTGCAGAGACATATAATAAGCTATTTATTACATAATTTATGAGGTTGTTAAATTTTTCCAATATTTCATGGAGGGATGTATGGAATTCTCGGAGAGACTCCAAGAGAGAGGTGATCCAGTCAAGGCTAGATTTGGGAAAATAATGTTTATGCTGAGAAATTAAAACAACTGGAGGTGTCTTAGCTATTTGGGTTACTATAGCAAACTGATGTATACTAACTAGCTTATAAACAACTGAAATTTATTTCTCACCATACTAGAGGTTTGGAAAGACCAAAACCAAGGCACTGGCAGACTCAGTGTGGGTCTGGGCACTGGAATGCAGACAGCACCTCTGGTCCTGTCCCACTGTGGTGGAATGAGAGGGACCTCTCTAAGGCGTCTTTTATAAGGGCATAAATTTCCTTGAAGACAAAAGGGGGCTTGGCCCTTATGACCTAATCACCCTCTAGAGACCTTACCTAACCTCCATCACATATCTGATTTCCACATATTAGATTAAATTTCAGCATATTAAAAATGAGGGACATGAACTTATTCGGACCATATAAAGCAGTTATTTTCTACATGAAGCTGGACTGTAACAAAGGAAAAGCATTTCAACAAACTTTATAGTTGGAAGGAAAGGTGTTCATTTGTTCAGATAAAGAATTGAAAGAGAGTGAGTAGAAATTTGGACCATGAGAGGAAGACAAGGACGAGATAAAACTGAGGTGCTAGGTAGGGGTAAAACCATGTATATTCTTTGACAAGACTCATACTGTAATACATTTCATCCTACCAATAGTTTGAATTAGAAATGATTTTTAAGGAAACTTTCAGAGAATGGAGTGAATTGGGAAGAGCCCAGAATGGATATACGTATATTTATGTATGTGTATACATCTATGTATGTACATACACAAACGTAGAATTAATTGTTACTGGGTGTAAAGAAAATTTATGAAATATCTACTTCAAAAAAAAAAAGAAATATCTACTTCCATTACTGACTGAATGTATATACTATTTACTGAGAAAAAGCATTGAAATCCAGGATTTTGCAGAAAGTAAGAATTGGGCTTTAAAATAGTGAGCTAGAAATGTTTGAAAATATCTGTATCAAGATGTTGAGTCCTCAATTAGATATGAATTGTGTATTTGGAAGACGATTCCAACTGGAGAAAAAAACTGAGATAAAAACAGTCCTGTGGGGCTCTGGTCCTATCAAGCAAGATGAGCTAATTTTAATAAGAGCTGAAGTAAGGGGAACATTGAAAAATATCTCATATTTAGTAACATGGAGTAGTTTGGTAAATTTAGAAAGCCTATTTTTCTGAGAGAGTACAAAAAATAATTAAGTGTAATCATGGAGAAAATAAGCATAGACCACTATTTTAAAAAAACATGACTTGTGAGGAAAAGAACTTTTCCTAGCAGTGACATCACAAAATGTACTACCAGAGGCATATCATTTTAAGATGCAAGAACCCGAAGAAGCATATATAAATGCTGAAAGAGTTGTTGAGTAGAAAAGTGGTTGGGTCTTCAGTAAAATTGAATTATTTTCTGATTTTCCCTAAAGTTTAGGTTAACATCTATTATGATTACAAAATTATTAATAGCAGTGGTTTCAATCATAGAATTTAAGGCATTAATTGATAAATTATACAGTCATATACAGTCAGTCTATGTATACATAGACAAAAGAAGGGATATTTTAGAGTATAAAAGGTAATGATATCACAGGTTTAAAAGGCCTTATTATTTTTATAGAATATTTAATGAGTTGCAAATGAGGTAGAAAGTGACAACTTTGCAGATCTAGTAGGGGAATTAAAGTACCTTAAGATATACAAAGCAGGACCAGCAAGGGCATCAAGGAAATATAACAGGGCTATAACAATCTTTTCATAAAGTAGTGCTGGAACAACTGAATTTCCAAATGTTGATCCTTTACATTATAACACACACAAAAATGTAACTCAGTGTGTTTCATAGATATAAATGTGGTCCTAAAGCTATCACTTAGAAAAACAGAATTCTAGGAGTAAATATTCATAACTTTGGATTAGGCAAAACCATATTAGATATGGCATAAAAACACATGATATAAAATAAAAAATTAATTAGAACTCATCAAATTTTAAAAGTGCATGCTTCAAAGGATACTGTTCAGAAACTGTTCAAAAGAAAAGACAAACTGTGATGGGGAAAAGAAAAAGGAAGGAAGGGAAAGAGAAAATAAATATATGTACACATGAGATAGTTAAGATAGTTATGCAGCTATTTTCTCTTAGTTCATTGAGAAGAAACATTTGTGCTAATATTGTTTGGGCAAGTTAAAATGCCTATGTCTTGTACCCTGAGTAACTACTATGAAGACAACAATACACAGTGCATTATTGTAACTCTCCTACTAACCCTATTATTGTTATTTTATTCTCTTTAAAATAAGACCATGTATGTTTAAGTGTGTAAGATGCATGAACATGTTACTAAGTTTTTGTTAGATCGTTGAGCAGAACTGTTTGCAGTCTCACTGTTTGAAGGTCTACTTTGTACACTTTAATTTTGTAACTTGAACAACTATTTCCAAGAAGACAGTATGTAATTTATCAAGTAATGATTTCTTAGTATTTTTTTCTTTTCTGTTTTTTCCTTTGGAACTCTGTATTGTTGCTACCCTTTTATATTTTGTTTTTTTTTCTCTTTAAATAAAATTTAACAAAAATAAGAAATGATACCTCATGGCAGAAAATATGGGTAAAACATATATCTTATAAGACAATTTAATTCTCAATATATATTTAGACTTTCAAATTAATAATAAAAAATTAACTTTTAAATAATCAAGGAATTTGATTATATATTTCTCATTTAAGATTTTCACATGGATAACAGGTATGTTACAAAAATACATTCAACATCATTACCTATTAGTGAAATACATGTTAACACCACAGTGACATACCACTTCAGTGACTATACCCAAATTGGGTATAGCCAAAAAGATAAATAATGATAAGTGTGCAAAACATATAGTGAAGTTGGAACTTCCTTACATTGCTGGTATCAGCATTAAAATGGTACACATTTTCTTAGAAGACAGCCTGGAAGCCCCTCCTATGGTTAAACACAGAGTCATATCACCTAGAATTTCCAAGTCTAGCTATATATAATGAATGGAAATAGAAACATACACTATACAAAAGCTTCTGTAAAATAATGTTTTAGAAACTTTATTCACACTATCCAAAAAAAAAAAAAAAAAAAGAAAGAAAGGAAAGGAAAAGAAAGGAAACTCAGATGTCCATGAGTGGATAAAAAAATGTAGTATAGTCATATAATAGGATAAAATAATGAGGCACTGAAACATACTAAAAATAGATGAATTTTGAAAACTATATGCTAAAGTAAAGAATCTGGACAAACACAAAAAATAAAATATCATGTGATTCCATTTATATAAACTTTAAGAACAGACAGAACTATAGTAACAGAAAAGAGATTAGCAATTGCCGGGAAGCAGGGTTGGGTGGTAGATGGAAGACAGTGGCTACTAAAACACGAAAATTTAGAGGAGAATAATGTCTTAAAATTGATTGTAGAGGACTGATGATTTTCCAGCTTTGTGAGTTCACCAGATCCTCCTAAATTGATAGCATACTTGTGTGAATTATATGGTATATGAACTCAATTTTCTTAAAACTGTGACGTTAGAAACATAAAAAGACAATAGCATTTAGTGATAGCACAGAGATGGGAAATCAGATGATAGAGATTTAGAATCTAGGTAATTAGGAGAAAAGAGTGAAATTATTTTTTTTAAGGGCAGAATATATTTATTAAGAGAAAGCTTTATTCTGAGAGACAGAAATGGTCCCAAGTGGGTTGCCAAACAATTTGCCTTTTCTAGGGATTTTTTATGGAGCAAAACCACCAGGGACAGTGAGTCCAAGGTAGGGAAAAAATGCAACTCACAAGGTGGAACGGAACTATGGTTAATCAGTAAGATTACAAATGTGATTGCTCAGGTAAAATCGATTATATCAGCATCAAATGGGAAATTGAGAGTGGCCAGGGCCTTTTCCTGTAGGGGCTGGGCTAGTGGCTCCTTCTGGCTTCCTCAAAATGATCTGATACCCATTTAGAAAATCAGTCCCTAATGTTTATACTTAGCGTATGGGCGATTTGTTTTATCTTTTGTTTTGAGTTCTGGCCCAATGCAGCAGGTGTTTGTTTTCCCCCATTTGGTCTGAGGCACTGGCTCCTTCAAGTTCCCAGTTCTATCTGCCTGTAATATTTCTAACTCAGTTGGCTATAACATTCCCCGCTCTGAAGAAGTGCCCCCAAACAGATGTGAGGGAGTAAGAGGCGATGACTGATCTGGATTCTTCAGGCGTAATGGTCATACTTGTTGATTGGCAGTCAGAGATATGCTACAGAGGGTCTATCTAAAGTTTCTCCATGGATACCATGTGTTTTCATGTTGAGTGTGCCTACAGTTTTAAGTCTGGGGGAGACAAAGTCAAAGAAACCATTAAGTATGCATGGGCCAAATAATAGAATCAACAAGATAATTATGAATACAGTTAAAAGAGTTCCACCAAGAGGAACTAGTAATGCTTTCCATATGGAAGATAAGGTTAAGGTCCAGGAAATTTTAGAGTCTGACATGTCATTGATTTGTCATTTAACACCTTGAACAGCTATTGAGATATTAGCATAAGGATCAGGACTGTACATACAACAGAGAATGAAATGATTTAAAACAATCTATATAGAAAAAGGAAAAAGGAAACCAGAATTGATATCTAACATAGGACAGTGGTAGAAAGAAGACTAGGGGTTTTGAGATCATTAATCAAATTGAATTGCTAATTATGAAGCACAGAGAAGACAAGACTTATAAAATGTAATCATCATTTCTTGTTTTAAAATATTATACATGATCTGGCATCAAAGTGTTAAAATGTAGTGCAGTCAAGTCATCTTACTTTAGTCTGAATCTCTCAGTAATTATTTTGTGTCCAGGGTAACTGGGTGGATAAAGTTTAAGGTCTCTATTTTATCAGTTCACATTCAGGTTCCTGTGGAAAGAAGGAGGAAAGGTGGGTCACCAACAATATTTATAGAAACATGTTTAAAAAAATAGTAAAATTGAGGAAGCACTTTTTCTACAATGGCTTACATGAAGAAATCATAAGATTATTGCTAGGAAAATATTATCCCACTCTCCACCCACTGGAGCCAACCAACAGCTCAGGAGAACAAACACTGCCTGTCTGAAGTAAATAGCAGATAAACAACTTCTTCTCACGTTGTTTATAAGATGTGTAAAGTAAGGGACTAGATGTGTAAAGAAAGAGACTGTGCAAACCAAATAAAATGAACTGTCAATTTCAATCAGGGAAGCACTTAAGACTAGTTATGCATATAAGCTGCAGCAACTCATTCACTCATAAAAATCAATAATCTGCCACCTGGGTCATCAGTGGAGCCCTCTCCACTGCAGGAAAACAATTCTGAGCTTTCATAAAAATGAGCCAGAAGCTGCATCCTTCCTTAGGACACACAAAACCTATTTATCCATCTATATATATTTTTTCAGATGAAAATCTGTTACACATTGTTATTACTTAATCTGGCCATAAGAAGTGATTTCTTTTTCCCTTTCATAACACATCCCTCTTTCCAGTGGTTTTTCCTTGATGGAATACTTACATAGTGGAAACAGGTGAATTCCCAAAATAAACAGCTCAGACAGAATCCTGATTCTGTGGTCACACTCTAAGTGACATGGTTAATGTTAAATGTTTCTAAATGTTACCTTGGAGCTTCAGTTTCCTCAGTGAGGAGTGAATTTAATATAGCCCAAGCCACATGTTCCACTTTAAGGTACATAGTTTAGATATAAATTCTTTGGCCTATACTCAGAATAAAATCCTTCCATTCAGACAGCATTTGACGATTACTGGAAATGTTTAATGGATTATGTTACTTAAATTCCTCTGTATCCCATGGGCCTGGTTTATGATTCATAAACATTATTTATATCAATAACTTGAAAGGAAAGTTTAATTTATTGAGTTAATTCAAATTAAGTATAAAGGATTCTGCTACCAGTGATTTTCTTCCTTTCCTCTCCATCTCACATTTTTCTATATTTGTGTGGTGGGCACATTTTTTCTTCAGGAAGATCATGTGTTTTGTTGTTGCTTTTTTCTGAAACCTTCTTGTCAAAGATCATCCTCTTGTAGGATGAATGAATTAGCCTGCAGACCTAACTTTGCTCTGTCACCAAAGCTCATGCCTTTTTATAATTTACCTCTCTCTGCCTTCTTC
The DNA here is from genome assembly GCA_004027295.1 of Dolichotis patagonum. Lineage (NCBI taxonomy): Eukaryota > Metazoa > Chordata > Mammalia > Rodentia > Caviidae > Dolichotis > Dolichotis patagonum. The sequence goes on from PVJX010030804.1 coordinate 14,757, forward strand.
CACCCAGTTCTTTTATGTTAGGGTTGGATCTGTACCCCAATTATCTGTAGTCTTCACTGTACATTTCTATTGACCTCTTTCCTCCAATTCAGTCAGAGTTTTAAAGATGAAATTTCTATTGGCTGACCTTTTTTGGAGAGGTGTTTATAATAACAATGTATAGATCAAAATATTGGTTTCTGTTAAAGACTTCATTTTCTACCACAGAATTATTTTTGATTCATTCATTTTAAGCCAAATGGACTTAATGCCAATATAAACCTAGGGTGTAAACATTAATTAGTCTTTCAAGGAAAACTGTTAAAGGATATTCTCTTGTAAATTTTCCAATCACTGATTGCTGCTTATTTTTATTGCATAAAAGAATAATAACTAACTATAAATAAAATAGAGCCAGTTTAGTGAGAAATCTTAAAACCCATTGGGAAATAGAGAATAAATATAAAATGACAAGTTTTCACAATCATTTCTTTCAAAGGTAAATTATTAGATCTCTCTTTTATTGTGTACAGTACATATTTTAACAGTATTGTCAACTAGTTTCATATCTTTCTTATTAACTTCTTTAGATACAGTTGGAGAAATAGTTAAGGAAACAGGAGGGGAAACCAATGGAAAAAATAATTAAGCTGTGCTATGTACATGTAGCAACCCCACACAAGGGATGTATTTATCATGCATTGCAAATATGTACTAATAAAAATTAAAACTAGGAAAAATACCTTTAAAGAAAACAATTCAAAGTGTACCTTTGCCAATGTTGGAGCCATGTTGGAGCATGGACTGTCTGACCTGCCTCACTCACCGGTGGTTGGCCCTGTGCTGTGGATCAGGCAGGAGAGTGTGGGACCCAGGCTCTTTTGTCCTGGTGTTACTGAGGAATCCTTATCACATTGGGGCACCATCCACTTCTGTAAGTTTTGGGTGTTTGGTGTTCTCAACAGGCGGTATGAAATGTCTCAATCTGCCCAGATACATTAATCAGTTTTATCTGCCATTTCACTTTCTGTGGTTTAAGTCACTTATAGTCAAACCCAGTCTAAGAATATTAAATAGAAAATTACTGAAATAAACAATTCAGATGCTTCAAACTGAGATGTTCTGAGTGACCCGATGAACTATCATGTCATCCTGCCCATCCCTTGCCTGTCACTTAGTAGCCATCTTGATTAGCAAATTAATTGTCACACCACTGCCATTCTGTGGTCAAGTGGCATCATTTCCCTTATTAATGGCCTAAAAGTGTAGCAGTAGGAATGCAAAGAGTGTATGGGGGCAAAGTACATAATAGATTACTATTAACACATAATAGATTAACTCTGGTACTGTGTGCAATGCTGCGAGGTATATAAATAATTTATATACTACATATATAGTTTATGGTACTATTCATGTTTTCAGGTATTCATAGAGGGACATGCAGTATTTGTATAATCCCATAGATAAGGAAAGAGGACTGAAATATATATTTAACAGTCCCCGTTTAATGGAGTGATTCTGTCTTCAATTGATCTGTTTTAGATTCTACCACACAGTCTCTTCTCAGAATTTGACACCCTGGAAGTTACACAGCTCCTGCTTATCTATTGTGAATCTTCATACAAATATAAATCTAAGTGAGGAGGATACTTTTATTTGCCTTTCCAAGGTCGATGGAGAACCTGAAACAAGCTGGAGTTTCTTTCATATACCTCCTCTTTAAAGCTCCTTACCACCATTTTTGAGACCCTCCTTCCACAAAGGAATTGAAGCATTCTTCTCTTTGGATGTCACTAGAACTGAAGAGAGCTCGGGTCTCTGCTTAAAAGACCTCCCTGGAATAGTCAGCTTGCTCATTTTTGGGAGTGAATACTCAGCATCCAAAATTTAAAAGAGGAGTTTAATTCCACTCATGTTTTAAAGGGATTCAGTCCGCGGTTAGGTAACTGTAGGCAGAAACATCATGGCAGAAAGGAATAGCAGCCCTGGATGATTGGGAAGCAGAGCAGGAGAATGGTGTTCAGAGGAAGGGGTGAGGGACCAGATAGAGAACCTAGGGCTACACCTCTGTGACCCACCTAGACTCTCACAAGTGTTTCTCATTAATTGCCTGGAAGGCTCCCTGACAATCAATTATCTTAAACATCACACCCTCAATAGCATATAGAATGTTAACAAGGACCACACACTTGAGACAGACATTATCCGAATGTTCTTCCAGAAACTTTGAGCACAAGAACATCAGCAAATTGGTGCATTCTGAGGCTCAGTAACTTACAGCCAAAAACAAGAATCCAATTTCCACATTGGCCAGTTCCCTCAAAGTTTCATAAACTATTCCTTAAGCACACGCATCACCCCTATACACATACAGATATGCTTAACTTCTTGGGAAATCCCTCCTTAGCTTCACTGGAGTAGAGAAAGACCAGTCTCCTACAGCATTTTTCTCTCCTTTCTGTCCTTACTCACCTCTCTTCTTACGTTGAATGAGGGTGGATGGCAGTTAAGACTAGTCCACATGAATAGGCTCTTGGGCAACTCTGTGTAAAGGTGATGGCCACAATGGTTAGTAGCACTCATTCTAAAAGTTGTGACTAAGTTTCACAATTCCAAGACCAAATAACAGTTTCTAGAAGCCATTTAATTACCTCTTTTTTTCATAAAATAAAAAAGTTCCTACATAAAGGAATATAAGAGATATAGAAAAAAATCTAGTTAACTTATCTAGGCAGCTCACTTCTGGCGAGTCTGTGTTGAGTACTAGCACTTTCTTGCTTTCTTTAGTATGCTCTAAAAGAATTCTGTAAACTTTGTCTCTTAACAACAGAAATTTATTTCTCATACAGTTCTGAAAATTGCAAAATCCCAGATCAAGGCTCTGAAAAGTTGAGAGTTTGGTAGGAGCCCTCCTTCTGGCTCATGTGTTGCAGACCTTTCGCTGGGTCTTCACTTGGTGGGAAGGGTGAATGAGCACTTCAGGGTCCCTCTCATAATGGTCATATCACCATATATGACAGTTTCACCTTCCTGACCCAGTTGACTTGAAAGTCCCCCTTCCCTAATGTCATCACAAGAGTTTCATCTCATGAATTTTAGGGAAATACAAACATTCAGTCCATTGCAACATTCAGTGAAACAAATTCCACAATGATAAAAACACATTTGAAGACTCTCAAGTATTTGGTATCTGCAAAAGACATGTTTACAATATGAGATGTAAAACTAAGGATGCTGTCTTACTAATAACAATGACTTTCGCCATTTTATTTCTCTCAATTTGTTTTGTTTTCCAATCAAATCACATTATTTTCTTATAATTTTGTTAATAGTGAAATGGGAATAATAATCATTCCACAATGGCGTAGTGTATTAATTTGTTAATTTTGAGAAGTCATTGGAGGAATGAAAACACTAACTGTTATTGTTGTTTAGAGAGTGAAGATGTCTCCAGCAAAGCATAGAGAAAGCGCTGCAGAAATACAGTAAATTCAACCTTGATGCTGCTATTAGTTTAAATGCCTTAGCTAAATGGTACCAACTGAGGTCATTAACTTTGCTTTTGTAGCAATTTTCTTAATGTTACTTAGCAACTTCACTTTGAAAATACCCATTTCACATTCCCGTAGCCTAAGGAGTATCATTAGTAGTAAAATTACATGTTTGATTGCATAGTCAGAGAAGAGTTAAAGTTATGTCCTGAGGATCTATCACTAGCTGCAGCAAGCCTGCTCAGTCAGTATGCATGTAACACATCACACCAAGACTCAGTATCAGAGCTCCATTCAAAGCAGAAAAATCTGTCTGCCTTTAGTTCAAAATATTACAGACAGTACTTCACATGTGGTATGCAGTAAAATATGAAATGAACACATTTGTGGTATTGTGTAAGGAATAAAAAGATCAACAAAATGTTTCAAAATGTTTTGAATAGAGTATGTCAAACGAAAATTTCAAATATCCTGAATATTTTCATTCCTTAAGGAATATGTGAACATTTCCTAGTATAACCCAGGAATTTTGTGCCTTTAACAAATTAAAGTTCTTCCAATGATATGAATATTCCTCTAGGTTAATTGCTTCTCAAAATCTATGTAATCCAGCAATTACAAAACTCAAAAGTAGTAAAAAACAATTATAATCAATGTTTACACTTCTTTCCAATTTTCAGTAGTTTTTCAATTCATTATAATTAACATGTGTAATCTTTTTTGAGTGATAAATGATTACTGTTGAGCAAAGATGCATAATTTAGTCTAATTAATATTTATTAACTATATACAAATAAATAAGATATGAAAGACCCTTAATTTATTTTTTAATTATTAGGATAGTACTTTAAGTATCATCATCTTTACTCTAGAAATGATATGCTTTATTTTTTGATGTACAGTTCTTTTCTCATCAATTGGATTACTAAAGGAGTTTACCTATGTTAAGAAAAAACACATAAAACACTTTAGTATTACTTATAAGTTAAATTTCTTCTTCAATGGCTTAATGACATATGCTTTTCTTTCAAATCCCAAGTGTTTCATTGACCTCCTTTTGGATAATTTTTCTTTAAGGGTGGATATCTTTCTTCAAGGCTTCTGTCTTTTTTTTTTCTTTGCTTATATGCTATGCTGTGCATAATGAATACAGTTATTGTAGGGCATTGGTACAAGCGCATAACACATCTCAATTCTTTTTCACCTTCTCTCCACCCACCTATTATTTTACCAGTATCACATTCATTCATTTATAAGTCCTTATAAATTTAATTATTATATATACAGCCAGAGTAATATACCAAAAACATACAAAACATGAAAGACAATTATACTAAGGCACACTTTTGGATATATTTTCCATGATAGATGTTTCTATCTGGATAAGTTGGCATGTCCTCAAGTTCAGCACGTATAAAATAAGGACTTTTTATTCACACGCCCAAACAAGATCTCCTGCCAACACTTTCTATTGCTGTTCATGATTATTTCATGTTTATAATCTCTCAAGTTTAATTTACTAATCCAACCCTTCATGTTGCTACCCATTCAAACTCTCTTTTGCCTTTTGAGTCAACTCTGTTATTTCATATCAAAGCTTCTCAGTTTGTAACACTTCTCTGTGTATAGCAGGCATGCTTTCCACACTGTATCTGAGTAAGTCAGGGTAGGAAAATATAAGTTAAAGATACCTAGTATGTGTGCATAAAGACTACCAAGTCCTACCTCTACCTTCTTAGAGCCCCGTCCTTCAGAAATAATAATGGTGTAACATTTACAGTGTCTATTATGCATGCGTAATAGAAAATTAGTATTCTACTTGTTATGTAATGGTCTTTTCAATACTCACACAAACAAATGAAAAAGTTATCACAGATATACAGAGCCCAGAGACACTGATGCCATTTTTATTAGCCCTTTGGAGCTGAGAAAATGAGTGACTTGATTAAAGTTAAACAGCAAAGCACTGAACAGCAGGATTTAATACAAACTTCCATCCAAGAAATCAGACTCCAAAACCAATGTCTTCCATTTATCTGCCATGAAGTCTTTATAACAGCATATTGTTTCAGGGCTTTCTTGTTAAAGTTATGCCCACCATCACAAAAAATATGCATCCATTTTTTAAAAAAAAATCTACTTTACACAATGCCTATTTGATCCCTACTAGGAAAGGTAAGCATGCTATTTTCTTAAACTCACTTCTACCACTTCTCCTTTCCATATCCATATGTATACTTAGGTATTTTGCAGTTTACTTATTTATTTTATTTTACTCCAAAAATAGCATATTATACAAAAGTATCATAAGTGTGGCTTTTTCATTTTGAAAAATCAATTAAATGTTATATGCAGATTTATAATTGTGTTATTTTAATGTTTGTTTAAGACTCAGCACTACATTGCAGTATGTCTACATTTAACCAGTTACTTGTTGATGGATGTTTAGACTACTTCTAATTTCCTGTAACATAAAATGAAGCACCAACACAAAAGCCCTCTACTTTTTCACATTTGAAAATGCTTTACTTTGAACTATCAACATTCAAAATGGAAGCTTCAGTTCTTTTAGGACTTTGTTCAACTTATTTTAAAAGAACCTACATCCTCTTCCACAGCCAAGATGTGACTGCTTTGGATACAGATGGGTCAGTACCAAGTCTCTCTGCATTATCATCCTTACTGAATACCTCAGTTTGGCCTCAATTCTCCTTCCTAACCTCTTGGTGTCCAACTCTGAGCCTGTTCCCTGCAGTTTCTCAAAAAAGTCTCTACCACCTCTTCTACCATATGACCTCTCCTTCTTTGTTGCTTTACTTGTAAGTTCCAATCTGCTGTTCATATACCTCTTCTTTTATATTTTTCATACATTTATAATTTTTGCACTGTTCTTGTAAGTTCCATCTATTCTCAGAGATGAAACCTAGTCATATTCCTCTTCTTTTATATTTTTCATACATTTATAATTTTTGCACTGTTCTTGTAAGTTCCATCTATTCTCAGAGATGAAACCTAGATTAAAATGTCATGGTATCAGTGTTTAGTGAAAAATTACATTTATTTTAAAGTAAAATGTATGACCATGGTGTTTATCAAAAGAAAAGAATAGCAGTGGTACTATTTTCCTCTTTAAGGATTTTTCTGGATTATTTTTGTGTGTTTTCTAATGTCTTTAACAGTACTCAATATATCCTTGTGCACCTATTTTTACCTAGGCTTTGATTGTATCTAATATCATATAGAAATAAAGAAATGAAAGATCAAAAATTCAGAAGCAGGTCACAAACAAGTTAAGAGTTTAATTGACTTAAATGCCTATATAACTACAGTTAATCTACATGAGAAATGTGAAGATGAGAGAAAAAAGTGAACAAGTTAAATCATAAGTGATGAATTACACATCTCCATAACCAGCTTGAGATGAGTGATATGCATATGCTTTTTTATTTTAAAGATAAAACAAGAGAGGACAAAACAAAGCAGATCAGAACAGAACAGAACAGTAAAAGCAACA
>PVJX010030805.1:0-21741 GCA_004027295.1 Dolichotis patagonum
AACTAAGATAAGATCAATGCTTAGATCAGAATGGACAACCTTGTGTTGTTCCTCATCTTAGAATTTCTTGCAGAATTCAGTAGTGAATCCATCAGGGCTGGGGCTTTTCTTTGTTGGTAGTGTTTAAGCACATCTTTGATTTCACTGATTGATACTCATTCATTTAGGGTTTTTGTATCTTCTTGATTTAGCTTTGGTAATTCATGTATTTCTAGGAATCTGTCCCTTTCTTCTGCATTTTCCATGTTATTAGAATACAAGTTCTCAATGTAGGTATAGGTTATCTTCTGGATTTCTGCAGGATCTGCTATAATTTCATTCCTATTTTAATACTTAATTGCATGGATTTGAGTTTTTTTTTCTTTCCTTTTTTTTGATAAGGTGCACTAAGGATTTGTAAATGTTATTTAACCTTTGAAAAAATGAACTTTTTGATTATTGATTCTTGGTATTGTTTTCTTAGTCTCAATTGTGTTAATTTCTGCTCTGATCTTTATAATTTCCTCCCTCATACAAGTTTTGGGCTTGGCCTACTCTTCTTTTTCTAGAAGTATGAGGCTCACTATTAAGTTGTTTATCTGTACTTGCTCTGTTTTCCTGATTTGAGCATTCACTATTAGAAATTTCCCTCATAAGACTATTTTCATTGTGTCCCTTTAATTCCAGTATATTGTATTGTCATCATCACTTAATTGTAGAGACTGTCTAATTTCTTCTTTAATGTCATCTGTGACCCACTGATTGTTCAGGTGGATGCTATTGAATTGCCATGTGTTTATGAAGTTCTTGTGGTTTCTTTTGCCATTGAGTTCCAATTTTATCACAGTATGGCTTGATAATATGCATGAGATAATTTCAACTACTTTGCATTTAGTTAACTATGTTCTATGAGCTAGTATGTGGCTTATTGTGGAGAACATCACTTGTGCAGCTGAGAAAAATGTGTACTCTGATGTGGAGTGTAATACTCCATAGACATGAACTAAGTCCATTTGTTCTAATATTTCATTGTTGATTTTCTGTCTAGTTGATCTTTTTTTTTTGACAATGGGGTATTACAATTCCCCAATACAATTATATTAGTGCTTATTTGATTTTTTTATGCCAATTAATATTTGTTTTATATAGTTGTGTGTACTGGTATTTGTTGTACGTGTATTTATGATGGTTATCTCTTCCTCTTGGATTTTTCCCTTTACAAGAATGTAGTGACCTTATCTGTCACTCTTAATAACTCTTGTCTTGAAATTCACTTTGTCCATAAATAGAATAGCTACCTGTTTTTTCCTGTATTCCTGTCACATGAAATATGTTTTCTATCCTTTGACTTTCAGTTTATGAGTTTCTTTTTGAATGAGATGTGTTTCTTTTATGGAGCATATTGTTGGACCTTGCTCCTTGATCCATTCTGACAGTCTGTTTCTTTTAACTGGTGAATTGAGTCTATTAATATTGATGGATATAACTGATATATATTGACTTATCCTTGTATATTATTTTCCTGAAATTGTTCCCCACCCCCTTCCCTCTCTGTTTAATAGTTTGCCTTGCCTAGTGAATTCCTTCTTTTGGATTCTTGGAGTTGTAATCCTTGTTATCTCTTTTCAGAAGGTCTTTTAGAACATTTTGGAGTGCTGCATTTTTGTGCTCATGAATTTCCTTAGGTATTCTATGTCATGGAAATATCTTATTTCTCCATCAACTATGAAAGATAGCTTTGTGGGATACATTGATCTGGGTTGGAGGTTGTTTTTCTTTAGGGTTTGAAATACTTCACTCCAAGTTCTCCTTGACTCGAGGGTTTGTGTTGAGAAGTCAGCTGTGATTATGATAGGCCTTACTCTATAGGTGATTTGTTTCTTTTCCCTAACAGCTTTTAATATTCTATTCTTGTGTTGAATTTCTGAAATCTTGACTATGGTATGCCTGGTTGTAGATTTTTTAATTATGTCTTGGAGTTCTATGAACCTCACTTATCTGTATGTTGAGTTCTTTTTCTCTTCCAGGGAAATTTGCTGCTATGACTTTTCTTAATCATTTGTGCTGTCTCCTATTTTTTCATTGACTCTAATAACCTTATGTCATCCTTCTTTGCATCATCTAGTAATTGTTGAATTGATTTCTCATGGTCCCATGCTAATTTAAAAAAAATCTTTCTTTTCATGATTGCTAACTGCAAGCCTGTCTTCTGTATCTGAAATTCTGTCCTCACATTGGCTCGTTCTGCTGTGGATACTTTCAATTAAGTTTTTATCCTTCTGGATATCTTCTTGAGTCTGTTTTATGGATTACATTTCTTTCCTATTTTGGGTATTCATTGTTTCCATAATTTTCTTAAATTCCTCTAATTTTTTTTTATACATTGATCGAACTCATGACTTTGTTATTGCAAGGCAGGCACTTATGCCCTAACCCTGACCTTAACCCTAAACCTAACCCAGCCCATAATTTTTAAAAATTTGTATCTGCTCTAGAGCCACTAAGCATGGTTTTCATTGTGGTCATCATTTCTGTTGTTATCTGAGAAATTATTTCTGATTTGATTTTTTTCTAGAGCCTTATTCATTTGCTTTGTTGCTACCACTTCAGAGAGGCAAGGTGGGTGCTTTTGTGCAGCCTTTTTGGGGTTGCAGGGGACTAGCAAGGGGCAACAGACAGATGACTCCAGAGATCAGGCTGATGGCACAGATCCAATTTTATTGCAGAAGTGCAGGCGTATATATAGACTGAAGAGGGAGGGTGGAAGTGAGCTCAGAGGAAGGGCGGGATGGAGCTTCAGGAAGGCCGGAAGTAGGCTTAAGGAAGGCGGGATGCAGTGCGGGGTGGCTCCAAGCGGGGCGGCCCTGGCAGGGATGCTCTACTTGGTGTGCCGAGGAGCAGGGGAGTCTGAGTGTACTCAGACTCTCTCTTCTGCCAGGACAGCCAGCCAGACCTCAGGACCTCGACCTCCCACACTTTTGGATTGTCCAACCTCATTGCCCCCTGGGTTTGCCTTTGATGAACTGGATGTCTGGGGTTACATCTTGTTTAAGTTCTTCTCATTTTCTTTTCTTTCCTTTTTTTTCTCATTTAATTCCTGGGTCGATGTTTATAAATTGTCAGTGGTGAGTTGCTTTATTAGTATTTAGAAAACTTAGGAAATGACTGCTTCTCTTAGGTTTCTTCCAGGTATAAGTGGTTTTGGGTTTTAGGTGTGTTGCAGGATCCTACATCTTCAATTTGTTAGGGATAAGACATTGATGCCTTCTTGGTCCAGCCTCTGGTTTTTTGGCAGTGGCCCATAGTATTTTCTATGACTTTTAGGCAATCTCAGTGTTGGAATACCAGGAAGAGCAGCTGGTTTGAACAATTATGTCACTTTAGCTAACGTGGTGCCATCAGCAATAACAATAACATCAAATACAGCCTAGAAAATGACAAGCTGAGGCAACCATTAATTTGCCACCTTTAACCATATCAACTAGATTTTTGGTTATATAAGAAAATCTTTAAAAACTCAGAAAATTATATGCAGTAAATATGTACTCAATATGTTAATTTTACCCTCAGGGAGAAAATTTAAAAGAGATTAGAGAAAAAAATAGAGAAGTAATAGAAGAAAAAGAGGTTAGAAACAAGGCTTGAGGACAAAGAGGGATCCCACAAACTTTGGGAAACTGGTGCAGAGGACAGGAGAGAAAGAGATAAGGAAGGAATAAAAAGGAAGAACAGAACTACAACCACGAAGAAGCTAGAAACCACATTTATACTCTTAAAAATCGAACAATGAATGAGAAAACAGCAACAAAAAACAAACAGGAAAAGAGAGAAAAAAGAGTAAAAAAGTCCATTTCCCAGTTCATCTCTGTAGCTACTGGTAGACAACATGTGGAGACACAGTATGGTCTATGTTGACTTATGCCAGCAAGGCAGTGCTAGCTTTATGATGGGCTAGTGGTTAATCTCAGCCAGCCTGCATCTTTAGTTCCTCTGAAGTTCAGGCCGGATTCTGGCTGTGAGGTTGAGACCAGACCCATTCAACCTGCCACAGCTAGTGTACCTTCTGTGGGCTTGAACTCAGCTGGGAGCCACGAGGTGGATCCAGCAGTTCTGAGTTCCATTCAATTGGCCCCTCTCCAAGATGGTTCCCAGCCAATTTCTCCCTCTTGTGGGATGACCAAGTCCTCAGTACTCACCCCCAGCAATTGTTGTCTGCCACGTCCACTGTTTCCTTCCACTACTGCATTTCTCCACAGAGGCCTCTGGTGTTGTCAGCAGTCACTGTGTGTCTGTAGGTTTGAACTGTTCCTCTCACCCAGTCCTGACTTAGGGAGAGGCTCTGCTGCTACCTCCTTTTCTTCATTGAAGTTTTTCTCTTTGCTTTCCCTGTAGGCTTCAATTCTCACTTTAGATCCTTCTGGGGTCCAGGGGCCCCACTTCCCTTATTTTTGTCTTCTTCCCACTGCTACATACCAGTGTCTGGATGGTCACTCTCAGAAAGCCTCTTTGTCTGCCATTTATCACCATCTTCCCAGAAGTCTATAAAACCTTCATTTTGGATTAATGGAAGCCTTTATACTGTTCTCTGTCTTTATACATTGCAGTTATAATTAACATATTCACAGTTACCTGACAAAAATGTAGAAAGTGTTTTTTGCTTTAAGTAGGTAGAGTGGATTAGAAAGGGCAAGGGAAATATGAGAAAATCCATCCAGAGCAGAAATGATGGTGAAGGAGTGGACACTGCTGAGTGGACAAGCTGGAAGCTGTGGGCAGTGGTTGGGTTCCGTGGACTTGTTATTTTAGTGAAGACATTTCCCAGTGTGCTTGGTATGGAGTAGCTGGGAGGGAGGGGACCAGGCAGCACAGGCATACAAAGGCTTCCGAGGAGTGACAAGGACGTGGATGCTGGGGCCACTGTAATGAGAAAGCTGAGCTCACTCAGGAGGATGAAACAACCTGAATGGAGAAGCCATCAGGAGTAAATGAGAGTGTGCTTCCCACCCAGAGCAAAATACTGAAAGGAAAATTTGACACTAATTTGTTAGCAGCACAGGGGTGAGTGAAGTGATACAAGGAAGAGGGTGTTCCAGCCACAGGGCGAGGGCCTCTCAAGTTATAACCGCCTGTCAGCAGATGCAAGCATCAATCTGAAGCAAGGTTCTAAAGCAGCGCTAGGTTCACATCTTCTCAGCCTTAGTAACCATCACTTTAAATTATTGGAACACATGAATCTGTAGCGTCTCTGCCACCGAAGTGTCATTCATCTGTAAGTCAATATGTGAAACCAAGGCACAGGGCCAGGGACTCAGCGGTAGAGCACTTGCCTGGATTCCGTCCCTACCACACCAGAGAAAAAAACAAAACAAAAATAAAAACAAAACAAACAAAACGAGGCACAAATTTATCAATTTACACCCTATTAAAGGATTCAATAAATGTCAAGTCCACTCTTACATTCCTCTAGGGCTTAATTTCTTGCATTCTAACTCTGCAGAATCTGCACCTCTGATGGTAAGAACAGTGACAACAATAACGGCAATCCTTCCAAAAGAAAGAAAATAAATAAAGCAGCAGTAGGAACCCACAGGCTTGGGCTAGAGGAAGGAGTGAGATCCCTTGCTTTCTTCTCGGAGCCTAAACTGTAGCACTTCGCTGAGCTTGATTTCCGTGGTTTTGTGGTAGGTGACTGATGGGTTTGAATGACGGGATTCAGATTTAGCAAGTCTCCTTCACACCAGGTGGCCACAGATCCAAGAGGCAGAGAGAGAGGCAGCAAGGAGGTGCCCTCATTTGCTAACATGGTTGTTAAAAAGTACAGTTTTCCTCAGAAATAAACAGCTCATAACCTGCACGTGGCATGCAGTTCTGAGTCGTGTGATCTGTCTTGCTGTGGACGTGAACCACCCCTTGACTGGCATATCCACACTGTACATGTGACCTTCTCATTAGTTACTCAGTAGCCATCTGAGTTAGCAGACCACTGTCACGGCATCACACTGCTATGTCCAAGACATCTTTATGTAGTGCCTCAGGTTTGTCATTGTGAGTACATCATTCAGCTCCCTTTTCTCACCCTGTGGGTGTGGTACCATCTCATGTCCTCGTAAGAAAGATGAGTACAATCTGCTCTGTACAATAAGAGGGAGAAATCACGATCATTTAGTTTTTACAGTAAATTATTATAGTTGATCTATGTTATTATTAGTAGTTCTTAATGGGGTACCATATTCTGTTTGTAAATTGAACTTTAGCCAAGTGTGTATGTAAGGAACAATATGGTATCCATAGGGTTCGGTACTATCTGAAGTTTCAGGCATACCTGGAGGTTCTTGAAATGTACCACCCGCAGGTAGGTGGAGCATAAAGATGGGGAAGATATTTCTCCTGATAATAGTCTTCTAAAATTGATTGAATCCTTTAAAAGATTTCAAAACTAATTATTTACTGGTCTCATCAAAAACCAATTATTTTAGAGAGACCTGATCTGTCACACAGATTTCAGGAGAGACAGATTTTCTCAAGTCTTTTGGTATGTTGGAATGTATCTGAAAGATTTCAAGACGTTTTTAGAAAGACAGGGAAGCAGAATTGTGTTTAGTAAAATCTGACGGGACTATGGCCAGAGAGCAGCTGAAAGGACCTTTGGAAGATTTAATTAATGCAGAAGATGAACATTGAAAATATTCATAGCTACTGGTTTACATAGCAGTTTGTTAAACTTCTGAGGAAAATCACATTAAAAGTTCCCTGGGGTGCTATTTGCATATTAACAGGAAGATATGTTAGACCATTTATAAGGCACAGTCTTCTTATCAGAGTGTTTATGAATATTTGGATCCCCTAAAACTTTTTTGTGTTCTATCTTTTAAAATATCATTTTGTACCAAGCATGCAAAATTTCTCTTTCTTTCCTCTCTCCCCGTTTCAAAGGCATTTTTCCTGAAGCTTTTAGGGCTATTCACTGTGTTATTCATGGTGTCTTATACTCACTCTTGAAGCATTTGCACAAGCAAACTGTGGATTAGTCCTGTCCTCTTTGAAGAAGCCAAGGAGGACCCCTGATTTCCTAAGGACACTATGTCTCTCCCTTCTCCATGATTTATAACTGAAGGGGACTTTTCCCCTGGTGGAGATGTTTTCTTCTTTGTGTGGGACCACTTAGCAGAAGCATTAAGGACTGTAGGTCACTAGGATGCCACTCTTTCTGTTCTGTGCAATAAATGACTTCACCGTGATAAAACGCTAATTTACCCAAGAATAGCCTACGTTTACTACATTACAACTGTAATTTGTGATATTTTACTTAGGAAGTAATTTCCTAAATGGTACCCTAGTGGCCTGAACAAGCCATCACAGTTTCCATTTTGAAGATACAACCCATCGGAAAAACTGTCTGGCTTAGCAATCCTTCTGATAGGCTTCATCAAAAACTCTCCGGACTGTGTTCAACCTTTCAGAGCGGTGGGCTGGCAGGCTGAACTGGAGGTTTGGAAGAAGTCAGAGGCAAGAAACAGGAGGGCCTTGGCACACGATGCTGGTCACACTGTGGGCCTGGGCTGAGGGCAGCCAATAGAGCTTCATTGTACGTATGAGGGATGATAAACAGTTCTTGGCCTGGGCAAAGGAGGCAATTTAGGTCTTTGTCACCACAGTCCCCCATCCTTACCCCCATAGGGCACCCTTGTGTAGGGCACTATGTCTGATGTTGGCTCTATTTATTATCCATACCTCCAAGAACGCACCTTCAAGCACCATGGACAGGGAATAGATGGGGAGAAGGATGCTGGCCTGGTGTCTGGAAGAACCACATTCTGGCCATGGTCCCATGAATCACTAACAAATCATACTAGAAACATCACTTGCCTTTTCTGGGTTTCAATTCCCAGAAAAGAGAATTAGAAGGCATGCTTGCTGTCACTGTTATGCTTTTGCTGTTTCATAACTTGAAAAGGGAACTCTTAATGTGCAAATTGAAGAAATAGATTGAGTGGCCCAAAGCTGTTCCAGTAAAAGCAGGGGAGGGAGTCAGGATCTTTTGAGATTCTCCTTCCTGATCCCAAGGTCTCCGAAGCCGGCCCTGGGACCCCAGGTTCTTTAGAAGAGCCCTGACAAGACGCTCGGACTCTAGGTGCCTCCGAATGTTCCAAGGATGTAGCTCTTCCTTTCTTGGCTTCCTAGTGACCCTGTGGCAAGGCTGTTCACAGTGCACTGAGCTCTGTTGGTCATTTTCTGTGCCTGATGGGGCAGTGTTACAGTGCACACACCCACGATTATAGGTAAAGATGAGAAATTCATTAAGGGTGAAGTCTATAAGAATGCTGCAGACATTTTCCAGTGTAACACTTTTCAAAGTTAACCAGTTACTTTGTCATTCACTACCTCCTTTATAACTCACGCAAAGAGCTGCTGATAAAGCCAGGTGTTCTGATACTAAGGCCAGAGAGTGCTTTTCCACGCTGTATCACAGCTGCTGCATATTAGCTATAGGAGGAATAAAGAGCTGATGTCCAAATAGCTATAAATCTGAAGCTGGGCAGACAGTGTGTGTTCGCATCTACAAGGCTGCAGAGGTGTGGAGAGAAGGCTGAAGGAGGTGTTCGCAGCCACGGTGTCATTTCATTATGTAAAGAGTGTGCTTGTCAAGCACCATCTGGAAGATGATATGCAGCCACTTTTCCATGATAAACGAAGACACACAGAGGCAGAATCCAGGAGAACAACATATACATCTTTGTTCTGTGATGTCAGACACAAAATTGTGTTGTTTAAAAACTGACTTTCAACTGCAAGCATAAAAGGCATGGTACAGGAAGGTCATGTTGAGCTTGGATAAGCTGAGAATGGGAGGTTTTTCTCTTGAAATGATCAACAAACATGGTTTGGGGGTGAGATTTTTAACAAATTTGAATTATTTTTTTGGTCTTGGTGGTAGCAGAGGATTGAGCTCAAGGCCACACACATGCTGGCTGAGAATTTTATCATTGGGCCATTCCCCCAACCCTAATAAACCTTTTCATGGTAAGATACAAAGACAGAGAAACCCAATCAAATGTAGAGCTCGATAAATTATTGTAAGGCCTACTCAGGCCAAGCAATTAAACTTTTCTAGTTATTCCAGAATTCTCTTCTTGTGACAATGTCGGTGACAAGGCTTTATCCTCCACAGTAATCACTGTTTGGTGGTCACTATCACCTCCTTTCATTTCCTTATTATTTTATCACTTACCCATCTATCCAGCCCATTTAAGGAAATTCATATGCATTTCTAGTCTTTTTTAATCTTCAAGATTCCCTTTCATCTCTTTCTTTTCCCTATGATCGGCCCATCAAGGATTCTAGACTGAATGAAGCTGGAGCTGTGCTCTGTGCCTCCTGTTAATTCAGTGTTCCTTTTCCAGGTAGTGATTATGCCATTATTACAAGATGACATTTCCCCTCATCTGCCATGGGATGAATATTTCTAGCCTAAATATCCAAAACCTGAAATGCTAAAAATATAAAACTTTTTGAGCACCAAATGACAAGCAGAAAACTTGACGCCATGAAGCTTTGTTTCAAGTACAAAATTATTTGAAAATTTCACAATGACATAGCCTTTAGGGCATGCATCATAAATAAATTTCATGTTTAGACTTGGGAACCATCTTAAAAACATCTTGTGAATATGCACCAATTCCAAAATAAAAAAGAAATTGGGAACACTTCTGATTTTAAATCTTGGATAAGGGAATCAACCTGTATCTGTTACCAATGATACACTTCATGAAGAAAAGACAGGAAAGGATTGGGGTATAGCTCAGTAATAAAGCACTTGCCTAGCACACCTGAAGCACTAGGTTGTCTCCAGCACCATGAAATAGAGCCAGCCAGGCCGAGGGGGAGGGGGAGAAGGAGGAAGGAGAGGGCGCTGTATTTAGACACATTTTATAAGTTCAAATGCATCATGATGAATATCTATTGACACTCAGTTTTTTCCCATCTTTAGCAAGTTCCAGTGTCTAAAATCAGTTCCTTGGTTCTTTAGGCATTGCTTTAGTAATCTTTCATATCTTTTTGTGATCTGGTGTGACCCCAAGCTTTGGGTCAACCAGTTCTTTTATTGAGAAATGATATTTCAAGACCATAATCTGGGGTGTTAGAATGGTCATTGACATTGGGTAGTCATTACTCCTAGGTTTTCAGTGGACAGAACTAAGACTCTCTCTCTCTTTCTGTCTTTCTCGCTCACTCTCTCGCTCTCTCTTTTCCTCATAGATTCATAGTGTTATTTCCAGTTCCAATTCAAGACTGCAGGGTTTTGATATTACCCTCCCTTATCTTATGTCTTTAATTCTTTTCCTTTACACTAAGAATCTGGTTTTCAAGATAAAATTAGAATATCCCATAATTCTTTATTTGCTTAATCCTGTATTATACAAAGCATCTCACAGTAATAATACCAATACTACCACAACCAAGTCATTGCTGAAAGCAATTCATTTTTGCATTTGTTTTTCCCTATTTGACCCACTTTAAGAATAGCCATGTTTTAGCTACATTGTCAGAACATGTGACTAATATATAATATTCTTTCTTTTTAGCCCTCATTTGGTCTTTTTTTAAATATGGGCTTTATTGAACATAATTCACTCTTTAAAGTATATGACTAATTGATGATTTTTAGTATATTTTGACTTATATCATAACCACTATCTAAATTTAGAACACTTCCACCACTTAAGAACCTGTACCCAATTAACAGAGACTCCCAATCCTACTCCCTTAGCCGCTGACAACCAGGAATCTATTTCTGTCTCCTGTGAATTTGCCCTTTTTAGACATTTCCAATAGATAGAATAATACAACATGTGATTTTTGTGACATTGTATAATGCTTTGAAATGTTATCTATGTTGTAGCATGTATTGGTACAATATTTAATTATTCTGCATGGTTGAAAATGTTCTGTCACTTAAATATGCCACTTTTTTTGTCCATTCATCAGGTGAGGGGTATGTTGTTATCATTTCTTGGCCATTACGAATAATAGTGTTATCAATATTTATGTATTTTTTGTATAAAATATACTTTCAGTTCTCTTGGATATATACCTATAATGGAAATTGCTGGATTTTATAGTATATATCTTAAGTTTAATATTTTGGGAAACTGCCTGACTATTTGCCAAAGCAGTGACACCATTTTACATTCCCACAAGTGAGCATGAAGTTTTCACTTTCTCCATATCCTTGCCAACTCTTGGTGTGGTCCTGTTATGGTTGATACCTTGTATCAACTTGAGAAGTTTAGAACTTTTACTAAGACACTCAGCAGGGAGGCAGATTTCTTTGTAAACATCCCCATGCTCTGAAAGAGGAAGGCAAAGAAATTTTGGGGGTGCCACCCTGCTCCTGGAGAAGGGGTGGTCTGTGTACAGGATAAAGGAGGAAAAGAGGCTTGCTGTTTCCCTTCTTTTGTTCTGGCTGCTTTTGCTGGCTACTGCCTTGAAGTGTTGCCCCAGGGCCATGCCACCCTGCCTTGGAGCCAGCTGATTATGGACTGAAACCTCCACAAACCATAAGCTAAATAAACCTTTTTTTTTTTGGTACCGGGGATTGAACTCACGACCTCACGCTTGCCAGGCAGGCACTTAAGCCACTGAGCTAAATCCCCAGCCCAAACCTTTCCTTCCTTAATTTCGGGTGTTGGGTATTTTGTCTCAGAAACGAGAAAAGTAACCAAGACAGGTCCATTATTGTATTTTGATTATAGCATTTATTAGATGGGAAGTGATGGCTTGTGGTGATTTTGATTTTACTTTTCCTAACAACTAATGTTGTTAGAGGGCTTCACACAATTTAGTATTATTTAAAAATAATTTATGATAGGTTTCAGAAAGTAAATTGTTTTTAAAATTCATATACTTCCTTGAAAAATTAGTGATGGTGTTGAATTTGTTAATGTGATTTATATACTATAAGCCTATAAAATAAGACTTGAAAAGTGTGTCAGAAAGGAATTTCCACTTAGCTTCAATTTTTATTATATTGTAAAACACTTGCTCTCACTTTTCTGAGGTAAATACTCATTTTCTTTTGTAATTAATGGTTTATAAGAAGAATGAAACCTGATTTGTGTTCATCTTTAACTTCATATTGAATTGGAAAACTACTAAGTCTTTCTAACAATCCATCAATCTGTCAGTCTTTGCCTTTACTGCTTATGTATTCTTTCCTAGCTTTATTGGAGTGAAACTGACAAATAAAATCATATGTATTTAAGATGCACAGTGTGATGCTTCAAATATATTACACTGAGAAATGATTGCCACAATCAGTAATTACCATTCCTTCACCTCACGTGGTTACTCTTTGTGTGGGTGATGAGAATAGTTAAGGTCTGCTCTCTCAGCAACTGCCAAGTTTGCAGACAATGTAGTATTAACAGTAGATAGCACACTATACCTTAATCCCCAGAACTTACTCATTTTATAGCTAAGTCTTTGTGTTCTTTGCCCATCTGCCTATTTCCTTCACTCTCTCACCCAGTCCTTGGCAGTCACCATGCTATTCCGTTTCTACAAATTCAACCTTTTTAGATTCCCCATGTAAGAGAGATCATACACTACTTGTATTTCTGAGACTGTTGTTTTCACTTGTAGTCCCCTAGTTTCATTCATGTTGTTATAATGGTGGGACTCCCTTAATTTTTATGGCTGAAAAATCTATCATCTATCTATCTATCTATGTATCTATCTTTATCTCTATTATCTATCATCTATCATCTATCTATCTATCTATCTATCATCTATCTATATCACATTTTCTTTATCCGTTTACCTATTAAAAGACACTTAGGTTGATTCTATGTCTTGGCAATTCTGAGTAATGCTGCAATGAACTTGGAGATCAGAAATCTCTTTCAGATATTGGTTTTGCTTATTTTGTTGGTCATTTCTTTCTTTCATTGGAGAAATGTCAATTTAGATCCTTTGCTTATCTTTTAATTGATTTAGTTAACACTGAGTTTCAATTTTTTCCTGGGTATTGGACCTTTAACAAGTACATGATTTACAAATATTTTCTCCATATCTGTAGAGCAATGTTTTCTCATTTTCTTGATTGTGTTCTTGATAGAAGTTTTTATTTTTTATGAAGCCTCATTTACTTAGTTTTTTCCTTTGTTTGCTTGGCATTCGGGTGTTATGACTAAGAAATCATTTTGTAACCCAAGGTCATAAACACGTACACCTATTGTTTCTTCAAAGAGTAGAAGTTTTTGCTTTTGTTACATGTCATGCACTTTGAGTTCAGTTCTGTAGAATGATGTGAGTTAAGAGCCTTCATTTAGACTTAGTTCTAAAAGAGCCTTATATACAATGCTCACCATCTGTCTCTCTAGTTATTTTGATTTTTTGAAAGTTTATTAACTAATAAGATTTTCAGGAAGAGATTGTAGGCGAAAAAACTGCCTGAGTTTTTGCACACTAATGACAGTTTTCTGTGACCTTTATAATTGCAAGTTGGCTTTACTAAATATAAAATATTTTTTAATATAAAATGTTTGAGTGACATTTTATTTTTATTACCTTTACAATGCTTTCATACCATTTTTCTGGCACAACAAATTATTGTCAGATGTTTTGCTTCCTTTAGAAGCCACTTACTCTTTTGTTTTCATATCTAAGGGATCTCTTCTTTTTCTTTAAATTCCAGGAACTTTATTACAATACATTTTGGGCATCATCACCCTGACTTGGTAAAAAGTATCCTTTAACATGTAATTTAAATTCTTTAAAAAATTCAGGATTATTTTCTTGAATTTTAGTTTTTAATGTTTGTTTTGTTGTCTTTTTTTTTGCATACTGATGAATTTATTGCATTTGGGAATCAATGTATTAAATTCCAGATAAAATTCATTAGAAATTAAAGCATACTATAAAATAGCTTACATTTGCCCACTTTTCCTCCAGCAAGATTTTAAGTAATGAGATAGATCATGAGCATGTACTCTTTCATTTATTTTTAATTTTTATACTTTTTATTGTTCACATAAGTCTACAGTACATACTTGTAATCATTGTGAGGACTGGTACATATGCATATTACATCTTGACCATTTTGCTCTCCTTTTCTCCTGGTTTTCTTTTTGAGAAACTCCTTTTAGTCATATATTGGATCATTAATACACTTAAAATAGCTCACTCTCTCTCCCCTGCCTCTCTTTCTCTCTCTCAAATCTTTCCTCTTTTATATCTTTATGATTTTAAATATTCTTTCATTTTTACTTTCTATTACTTGTCAGGTTATTATTTTTATTGAATCTGTTTACTCCTATACATTTTTTAGTTTAGCCTTTACTTTCCAAATCATTTCTTTTATCTCTGTTTCATATTTAAATCTGCACATGATTCATTTTGGCTTGTTATCAGGTGTGAGGTTTACATTAAAGTTTTTTTTTTCTTTTCATAGGACGTCCAATTTCTCCAGCACCATTTATTGAAAGAAATTTTTTTTCCTGAATTAATTGCTTTTTTACCTTTGTCAAAAATCAGTTGCGCTTATTTTTGAGGACTATTTCTGGGTTTTTCACTCCATTGTTTTGAACTATGTGTTTGCTTTTGGCCAGTATTGTGATATTTTGATTTCTAATCGCTATAGTAAACTTTAACGTAGGATAATCACTCCGCCTTTATTATTTTTCAAGGTAAGTCTTAGTTATTCTAGAGCCTGTGCTTTTTTTTTTTTTGCATACATTTAAAAATAAGTTTGTTTATATTTAAAAAAAAAAGCCTTCCTGGTTTTTGATAGGAATTGCACTAAACCAAGCCATAGTACTATGTGGGGACAATTGACATCTTTGCTATGTTGAATTTTCTAATCAATGTATAACTTTTCATTGGTTTATGTCTTCTTAAAAATTTCATCATTGTGATGGTTAATTTTATGTGTCAACTTTGTTGGCTCAAGCATCCCAGAGGGTGGGCCAGCTGCAAGGTCATGAGCTCAGGCTCTGCGCTTCTCCATTACACCCCGAAGGCCAGGCTGGCGGAAGACAGTGGCTTTGAGATCTGGGCCTCCTCCACTGGGTCCTGGACGGTGAGCCAGTGGAAGAGTGTAAGACCTGCTCCTGCCATCAGATGTGACATAATCAAACAAAGCAAAAAAGAATAAAACCCAGCCCAGCAAAACAATGGAAATGATATAGGACTTCCAAACATGACCAGAGGGAATCAACAATGGCTGCAGCCCTCAGCAGGAGATCCCCCTAGATGCTACACTGCTTATGCTATCCTCTGAACCCATGATCAGACCACTGGCCCTAGCCCTGCAACGTTAGTGAAACAACAAAGCACCACAGGCTTCCAATTGCATTTCCACCTCTATTGTGGTTGATACTTTGTGTCAACTTGAGAAGTTTAGAGCTTTAACTGAGAGACTCAGCAGGGAGCCAGGATCCTTACTCTGTAAATATCCTCATCTTGTGCAAAGGAGGGCAAGGAGATTTTGTGAGTGCCCCACATCTGCCCCCAAGTGGGGGTGGTGGCCTGTGTACAATATAAGGGAGGAGAAGAGGCTTGTTTGCCTTTTTGCTCTGGCTGCTGCCTTGAAGTGTTGCCCCAGTGCCAGGCCACCCTTCCTTGGAGCCAGCTGATTATGGACAGAAACCTTCACAAACAGTGAGCTAAAGAAACATTTCCTTCCTTCTTTTTGGATGTCGTGTGGTTTTGTCCCAGCAACGAGAGAAAAATAAAAGTAACCAAGACATCTAGTAAAACACTATTGTATGCATTGTGGGAAATTAAAAGAAATGCCCATTGTAAAGTCTTTTCTCAAAATTCTTACACTGAGGAAGCAGATTAGTATGTTTTTATCTGTGCTGACGAAAAATGGTTTCTAGCCATCTCTGCTAAACATCTGGACGCTGCTCAGAGTCTGCCAATGTGTACAAATCTCCCTCTTCCTCCTACTTGGGTTTCACCTGGCATTTTGAGTTCCAACCCAACTTCATCTTCTCGTAGATATTGTGGTCCTAATTTATCTTTTGGTCTTTGCTTGCTTCACTTATTCTGCCGTCACTGTCTAGCAGAAGCTTACCTACCAAGACTATGTTCGGAAGGCAGTATTGACACAGAAAGAGAAAAACGATAGGAGCTTGGTGTTTGCCAGCTGCCAGGTGCTATTTTAAGTAATCTAGCTTATTAAATCACTTATTTCGCACAAGGAACTCACAAGGTAGGTACAGTTACCACTTCAGGAGGAGGTGGGACTGGGGTGTGTGCCGGGACACTGGGGTAGCTGGCAGCATTTCTGCTTCACCGTCTCTTCTGTCTTATGTGTGAGAAAACCCTTAAGAGAAGGATAAAGCTTGCAAAGGGGACAAAGAAGTTCATGCTCAGCACGAGCAGTCCAGGAATGTCCAAACTCTAAAAGACAGAAGGCCAGCATTTTTGTGGGGCAAAGCATAGGGAAGCATGAGGAGAGAAGCTGGGTTTGCTGGGCCACGCAGGCGTCTACTAAGCATGTAGGTTACTAGGTCAAAAAGGGCAAAAATTTCCCCTCAGAATTATGTCCTAGCATCTTGCTTCGCCTCCATTGTTGCCATGAAAACGTGGGCCAATCGTACAGTTGATATTAAAGATTAGTGAATCCTGGTGTTTGTCTGTCCAGAGACTACGAAAAGTGTTTTAATTTTGCATCTTACTTTTAAAAAGTATTACAGTAGAGTTGTGGTTGAAGGTGACTCTCATACTTCAAAATCAAATGATAAATTTTACTTCATTATTTTCTGTTCGGTTGATGGATGAGAATTATCAAATCTCATGTGGCTTGGCTCATGATTTTGATCACTTTTCCCTAAAGGCAAAACATTTGTTTCATTTTATTCTAGTCAATGTGAATATGAATAACTGCTTATTCTAATGAAATCATTAGAATATGTAGGTTTCTAATAACCCGATTTAATAATGCAAGTTGAATCAGCTTAACTGGGATTCCCTCCTTAGCGTCATTACCTTTCCTGTATAATCCAGCAACATTTATTTCCCAGGGGATTCAAGTCAGTAGTAGCTGAGAAGTATTAAAAAATTCCATTTTAACATAGAGATTAGGATACAGAAATAAATTGAATAAATAGTAATTGAATACCACTATCTGCTAAGGACCATTCCAGGTGAATTAGAGGATGGCAAGTGTGAATGAGAACGGCCCTTTCTGTAAGGAACTCGCTACAATGGAATAATGCCAGCCAGCATACAAAAAGGACTTTGCTATTTGCAAAATCCTTTTCTATATTCACAATATAATTTAAATCTCGTCACAGAGCTATGAAGTAATACGTATTTCAAGGCCTGTCAAAATGGAGCCTCTTCTCTCTGCACTCAATTTTCACTGACTGCAAAAAGACAGACATTTTAAACCCAAAGGCCCAAGTTGAGCCAGAGTTTGCTGTGTGCATTTTCCTCTATCAAAGTCTAGGGATTTCTGGACCTTCTGCCCCTACAGTTACGATCTTCTGGTCAACTGTGCTGCAGAGTTGGTGATGATGACCAAGGTCATTGTGGATGGGTAACTGCTCCAGTCACTGCTCTCAATTCCTTTGGCTGTACACTGTACCTGGGATGGAGATTACTTGGTCGTGTGATAATACTATGCCTAGTTTGGAGGAACTGCTAGACTATTTTCTATCTGCACCATTTACATTCCTACCAGCATTGTTCACATTCTCCCCAACACTTACTATTTTTTTTTTCATTTTCATTATAACCATCCCAGTGGATGTGAAGTAGCATGTCTTACGTTTTTTCTTATTGTGATAAAATACACATAACACAAGTGTTATTATTTTAGCCGTTTTTATGTGAGCAACTCTGGCATCAAGTATAATTCACATTATTGTGCAGCCATCACTATGACCCATCCTCAGAAGGTTTTCATCTTCTCCAGTTGAAACTCTGTGGCCACCAAGCACTAACTCCCATCCCTTTCCCTCCAGCCACTGGCAACCACTATCCTAGTTTTTAACACTGTGAGTGTCTTGGTACTTTTCTCTCACTGCTGGGAAAAAATACCTGACACTCCAAATGAAGGAAGGAAACGTTTATTCAGCTTATAGTTTGTGGAGGTTTCAGTCTATAATCAGCTGGCTCCAAGGCAGGGTGGCACAGGGGCAACACTTTAAATAAGAGAAGATAACAGTAACAAGAGCAAAAGAGCAGAGATGATGGAGAAGGAGCTTGTTTTCCTTCCTTGTATTGTAAGCAGGCTACCAGCCCTTAGGGCAGCTGTAGCACAGGCAACATCTGGTGCCTTCCTCTTGCACAGACTGAAGATGTTTACAAACTAAGTATCCTGGCTCCTGATGAGTCTCTTCCTTAAATGTCTACATTCCTCAAGTTGACACAATGTATCAACCATAACAATGAGTGCCACTACTCTAAATATCCCATATAAATAGAATCAAACAACACATGTCCTTTAGTAACTGGCTTATTTCTGTTAGCAAAATATCTTTCATGCTGTATCTTGTGTCAGAATTCTTTTCCTTTTTAAGTGAATAATACTTGTATTACATATCATACTTTATTTGCCCACTCATTCATCAATGGACATTCAGGTGGTTTCTGCCTTTTGGCTGTTGTGAATAATGCTATGAATATGGGTGTATAAGTATTTCTTAGAGTTTCTACTTTCAATTATTTTAGGTATACTTATTTTTTAAATTTTATTTAAAGAAAGAATAGAAAATTAAACAAACAAAATAGAAAAAATGAGAAAAAAGTAGAATACAGAATTCAAAAAAATTAACATAAAATCACTACTTGATACATTATATATTGTCATCTTAACAATAGTTGTTAAAGTTACAAAATCAAAGCATAAAAAGCAGTTTGACACTCAAACATTGACAGTGCAAACTCTTCTGTTCAATGATCTAACAAATTTAATAATATGGTCATCTATCTTATACACTATACATACCGTTATATCCTTTAGAGCACTTTCCTTCCCCTTCACATTTACAATATATATTATACTTTTTGGATCTCATTATTCTATCAGTTCTTATTATTTTTTACACTAGAGACACAACGTGATATTTACTAATGTGAGTCTTCTCAATTTGCCTCCATTTACCTATAAAGGCCTCAAGATCATCCTTTTTACAGAGCTGAATAGTATTCCATTGTATAAAAATACCACATTTTTTTCATCCACTCTGTGATTGATGGGCATTTTGGTTGTTTCCAAAGATTTAGCTATCATAAACTGTGCTGCTATGAACATAGGTGCACATATATCGCTGTGGCATGACCTTTTCAATTTTTCTGGGAAAATACCCAGGAGGGGAATAGCTGAGTTGGATGGAACTTCCAATCCTAGTTTGTTAAGGAATTTCTACACTGACCTCCACAATGGTTGCACCAGTCTACACTCCCACCAACAGTGGAGAAGTGTTCCTTTCCCCCCACATCCTCGTCAACATTTGTTATCGGTTGTTTTCTTGATGGCAGCCATTCTTTCCAGGGTGAGATGAAATCTCAATGCTGTTTTAATGTGCATTTCTCGAATGACCAGTGATGGTGAACATTTCTTCATGTATTTATTTGCCATTTATATATCTGCATCTGAGAACTGTGTGTTCATCTCTGATGCCCATTTTTGGGGAGCGTCTTTTAATTTGGGGGGCTTGATGTTTTTCAGTTCTTTATATGTTCTGGATGTAAGTCCTTTGTCTGAGGGATTGTTGGCTAAAATTCTTTCCCATTCTGTGAGTTTTCTTTTCACTTTGTTGGTGATTTCTTTTGAAGTGCAAAAACTTTTTAGTAATATGAGATACCAGTTGTTGATTCTTTGAAGTATTTCCCATGTGGTTTGCATTTTATTCATGAATTCTCTGCCTACCCCGATGTCTCCAAGATTTTTACCTACCCTGTCCTCCAGTAGATTTAGTGTTTCTGTTTTAATATTTAGATCTTTGATCCATTTTGACTTTAGTTTAGTGTATGGTGATAGGCATGGGTCTATTTTCAGTCTTTAGCATGTGGAAAGCCAATTTTTCCAACACCATTCATTAGAGAGGCTATCTTTTTTCCAGTGAACATGTTTAGTCCCTTTGTCAAATATAAGGTGGCTGAGTGTCTTTGTATTTATACTTACATCTTCTAATCTATTCCATTGATCCTCAGGTCTATTTCTTTGCCAGTACCATGCTGATTTTATCACTGTGTCTTTGTAGTATAGTTTCAAGTCAGGAATTGAGATGTCTCCTGTCTTGCCTTTGTTGCTCAGAATCGCCTTTGCTATTCTAGGTTTCTTCTGTTTCTACATGAATTTTAGGAATATTTTTCTCTAGATCTGTAAAGTATATTAATGATATTTTGATTGCAATTGCATTGAATCTGTATAACAGTTTCGGAAGTATGGCCATTTTCACAATGTTGGTTCTTCCTAACCAAGAGCAAGGAATATCCTTCCATTTTCTAATATCCTCTTCAATCTCCTTTTTTTAGAGCAGTGTAATTTTCAGTATATAGGTATTTTACATTCTTGGTTAAGTTGATTCCTAGGTATTTCATTTTTAGATGCTATTGTGAAAGGCAATATTTCCATAATTTCTATGACATGGGGTTTTTTGTTTGTGTACAGGAATGTTATTGATTTTTGAGTGTTGACTTTGTATTCACCTATGCTGCTGAATTTATTACCTCTAGTAGTCTTTTAATGGAGTTTCTGGGTCTTCTATGTAGAGGAGCATGTCATCTGCAAATAATGATAATTTAACTTCTTCTTTTCCTATTTTTATTCCTTTTATTTCTCTCTCTTGTCTGATATTTCCAGAACTATATTGAATAGGAATGGTGATAGAGATCCTTGTCTTGTTCCTGATTTTAGAGTAAAGGCTGTCAGTTTTTGTCCATTTAGTATAATGTTGGCTGTTGGTTTGTCATAGAAAACCTTTATGAGATTGAGGTACATACCATTTATTCTGAGTTTCTGAAGGGTTTTTATCATGAACATGTGTTGGACTTTATCGAAGGCTTTTTCTGCATCTATTGAGATGACCATGTGGTTTTTGTTTTTGGCTCTGTTGATGTGGTGTATTACATTTATTGATTTGTGTATGTTGAACCATCCCTGCATTCCTGGAATAAATTCCACTTGGTCATGTTGTATAATCTTCTCGATGATTTGCTGCATTCTATTTGCCAATATTTTATTGAGAACCTTTGCATCAATGTTCATTAATGAGACTGGTCTATAGTTCTCCTTTTTGGTTGGGTATTTCTCTGGTTTTGGTATCAGAGTGATACTTGCCTCCAGGAATGATTTAGGGAGGACTGCTTCTCTTTCAATTTCATTGAAGAGTTTAAGGAGTATTGGCATTAAATTTTATCTAGATTTCTTATAGAATTCAGCTGTGAATCCATCAGGACCTGAGTTTTTCTTTGTTGGTAAGTTTTTAACCATGTTTTTGATTTCAGTAGCTGATATTGGGTTATTCAAAATTGTTGCATCTTCTTGATTGAGCTTTGGTAGTTCATATGTTCCTAGAAATCTGTCCATTTCCTCTGTGTTTTCCACCCTATGTGAGTAGAGATTTTCAAAGTAGGTGTTCATGATCTTTTGAATTTCCATGGGATCTGTAGTAATTTCCTTCTTTTCGGTCCTTATTGTGTGGATTTAAGTTTTTTATTTTTTTTTCTTGATAAGGTTGGCCAGGGGTTTATCAATTTTGTTTATTCTCTCAAAAAACCAGCTCTTTGATTCATTAATTCTTT
>PVJX010030806.1:0-21714 GCA_004027295.1 Dolichotis patagonum
GTGCTACAGAGAGGGAAACAGCCAGAGAGGGTCAGTCCCTCTAGGCAGTACTAGCCTTGCTCAATCCTGAGCCAACTCAGTGCAGGATCTGATATTAGGCTGCTCAGTGACCCCAACCTCCTTCTAGTGTTGGCCCAGGAAGTCTGGCTTAGGTAGAATCCCTGCAGCTCAGCTCGCTAACCCTAAACTTCTGCTAACCCGAACCCTCAACACTGCCACTGGCCACTCCTCTGCCCTAACCCTAAGCCCCATAACCATCAGGAACCCCTCACACTGCTCTGCACTGCTCTGCTCTGCTCTGCTCTACTCTGCACAGCTCTGCTCTCTGCTCTCCTCTGCTCTCTGTTCTCTACTGCAATCTCTGCTCTCTGCTCTTTGCTCTGCTCTGCTCTCTCTTCTCTAATTGACTCTCTGCTCTCTGCTCTGCTCGGCTCTCGGCTCGGCTCTGCTCTGCTCTGCTCTGCCCAGCTCTCTGCTATTGCTGTGCAATTGAGTGGAGCTGAGCTGAGCTAAGCTGAGAGAATCTCCCACGGATTTTTAGGATGCCCTCTGTTTGTTAGGGTGAGGATGGGAAATGGATAATGCAGGCATTGTCAGGATGAAGCTTGGGAAAGGGGGCATGTGAGTGTTCTTCGGTTGAGTTGTCCAGATATGGTCATTGGTTTTGGCACTGCATTGCAGTGCAGTACAGTGCAGTGCAGTGCAGTGCGAGGATGGAGAGAGATGGCGTCAGTGATGCTGAGCCATAGCGGCAAGTGGAAACCTTAGGGTTAGGCCCTCTCTCCCTGAGTGATCTTCCATGGTTCACAACGCTTTGGAACCCAGAACTGCCAGAGAAAGGCAGAGAGACAGACATCCCGTTGGGAAAGATGGAAGGAGAATCTTGCCATGATTTGGGGGCTGGCATGTGTTTGTTAGGGTAAGTGTAAGGAACGAGGCAAGTGTGTGAGGTGTCAGGATAGTGCTGGGGGCCATGGGAACGCAGACCCTCTCTCCCTGAGTGAATTTTCACTGTTTTACGAAGCTTTGGAACACAGAAATGCCAAAAACGCTAGACATAGAGACAGTCACACATGCAGTTGGAAACGCCTTGGCTACCTACAATCTGATATTGTTTTCTGTTTGACACTGATATTGTTTTCAGGCCTTGTCTGAGACACATGGGTCATCTTAGTCAGAGCCAAACATCACTTTGAGCTCAGAAACCTGACCCTGAAGCCTAAAAGCCTAACCATAACCCTAACCCTAACCCTAACCCTAACCCTAGCCCTTGCCCTAATCCCTAACCTCACCCTAACCCTAACCCTAACCCTAACCCTAACCCTAACGGAGTGGCCCCCAAGGTCACCTGTGACTCCTGCTGAAGAGTGGTCAGAGCCACCATGCTCTGCAGCCCAGCATCCCACTACCACCCTGGCCCATGGAACCGGGGGCCCCCAATTCATTGCCCAATGTTGCAACCAAAAGAGTGGCGTCTCACACAGCATGGCAGGTGCCGATGCCTTTCATTACCGTGCACTGTACCCATTGTGGCGCAAGCGGCCACAAAACCTGGAGCTTCTGCCCGGCGACCTGCTGGTGGTTACCCAAGCATCCCTGCAGGTGCTGGGTGTGGCAGAGGGCCAAGAGTGCTGCCCCATGGCTGTGGGCTAGATGCCTGGCTTCAATGAGCGCACACAGCAGCGGGGTAACTTCCCAGGCACCTTGCAGGATGTGGAGTGGTACTGGGATGACATTTCCAGGTAGGGCCCAGGCAAGCAAGGGGCGTGGGTTCTGGTGGTGGCAGAGGTGGAGGTGAAGGTTCAGCCCTCCTGTCCCCACAGGGAGGAGGTGAAGGAGAAACTCCAAGACACACCTGACGGCACTTTCCTGGTCCAAGATTCATCCTGTAAGATCCAGGGGGAACACACACTGACCCTCAGGTGGGCCTGCGGGCCGGGGATGGGGCAGGGTTGAGCAGGGGACAGGGCCACCCACACTGCGTGCCCTCCAGGAAAGGCGGCAACAACAAGATCATCAAGGTCTTCCACCGTGATGGCCACTATGGCTTCTCAGAGCCACTGACCTTCCGCTCCGTGGTGGACCTCATCACGCACTACCACCACAAGTCGCTTGTCCAGTACAACACCCAGCTGGACACATGGCTGCTCTACCCTGTGTCACGGCTGCAGCAGGATCAGGTGGTCAAGGAGGACAGCGTGGAGCTGGTGGGCACCCAGCTTAAGGCCTACCACCAGCAGTATCAGGACAAGTGTGATGAGTACAACCAGGTATTTGAGGAGTTCACACACACCTCGAAGGTGGGAGTCACCAGGGAAACTGAGGCATAAGCCCACAGGACTAGGCACATTGCAGTGCCTTCTTCCATTTGGCACTTAGGGCACCGGGGGTGGAAGCTGGTGCCTTCACACTGAGCTGCATCTCAGTGCTTTGTAATTTTAGGCCAGGCTCAGATTTCTAATGCTCCTGCCTGCCAGAGAGCAGGGGTCACAGGTGTGCCCCACCTTGCTCACCCTGGATATGGTTGTAAAAGCTAAGCCAAAGCCAAGCATGGCAGCACACAACTGTGATACCAGCACCCAGGAGGCTGAAGCAAGAGGATCATCACATCGAGGTCAAGGCCAACCTGGGTGACTTTGTGAGACTGTCTCAAAAGAAAAAAAAAACAGTTACATAGGTGCATGCCTGTGATCACAGTGTCACAGTCATTTAGGAGGCTGAGGCAGGAGGATCAGAAGTACGCATCAAACCCATACTAGTTAGTGACTTAGCAAGCCTCTGTCTCAAAATAAATTCAGAAAATGGGCTGGGAACATAGCTCAGTGCAAAGGCCCTGGGTTCAGGTCCCAGTCCTGCAAAAACCAAAAGGAACATTGTAACCTTAGACATGAGTTAGTCTGCCCTGAGCCTCAGTTTCCCCAAAGACAATTGTAACTCCATAGGGACTCCGAGGAGACCCCATGAGATAATGCATGGAAAGTGCTGAATGCACCATCTGCCCTGAGAGACAGACCCATGAGCTATAGCAAAGAGACTCACCATCATTCACTCTTGTGGTCACAGAGGGTGTAAAGGGAAAGAAGAGAGATGGTGTGGGATTTTGAAGGCTGTATAGGAGTTCATGTCTAGTAGAGGCATAGTGCTCTTGGAGGAAGGAGCAGTGAGAGACAGCTCTGCCTCACCTCTTTCCCCAGGAGCAGCAGATGAAACACATAGCAATCAAGGTCTTCAATGAGACAATCAAGATATTCGAAGAGCAGTGCCAGACCCAGAAGAGGTGAATTGAGGAGTATGTGGAGTGCTTCCAGTGCAAGGGCAACGAGAAGGAGATGCAGAGGTGAGAGGGCCCTGGGCAGGCATGGCGTCCCGTCGGGAAGGAAGGAGGAGGATGGTGGCTGGCATTCTCAGTGCAGGGTGAAGGCCAGTAGAAGTAGGCTTTGAAGGCTGACGAGGAGTTTGACAGAGAGGACAGGTGTAGGGGCAGCAGTGCCTGCCCAGGCGTCTCTCTGAGCTGCCTCTTCCCCAGGATCCTGCTCAACACTGAAGGCCTCAAGTCCTGCATGGCCGAGATCCAAGAGATCAGCACGAAGCTGGAGCAGGACCTACGGGCCCAGGCCTCAGACCTCCGCGAGAGTGACAAGCACATGAGCAGCCTCAAGCTGGACCTCTTGCGGCTGCACAAGATCCGAGACCAGTGCCTCCTGTGAGCGCTGTGAGGCCAAACCGCTGTCAGGCTCCGCCCCACCCTCCTGTCTGTCAGGCTCCGCCCCACCCCGGCTGTCAGGCTCCGCCCCGCCCTCCTGTCTGTCAGGCTCCGCCCCTCCCCGGCTGTCAGGCTCCGCCCCGCCCTCCTGTCACTCAGGCCTGGCTCAGTGGCTCTGTTGCCTGGGAGGCTGAGGCAGGTGGATTGCAGGTTGGAGCCTGACCTGGACAACTCAGATCCTGTCTCAAAATAAAAACTTCTGGGGCCCAGGATATAGCTCAGTGGCACAAGCGCCCACCTGACAAGCATGAGGTCTTGAGTTCGATCCTCAGTACCTACCTCCCCTCCAAAATCTGAGGTGCAGCCTCGTTCCAAATCTGCATCCTGCTTCTGCCTTCCTAGGGAGCCTACCCTGAAGGGTACTGGGTGGGGACCAGGGAATGTGGGATTTGGGCTGCAGCATCCAGAACCTTTTTCTCTGGGCCCTACCTCCCTTTCTGTTTCCATAGGAAATGAGTGGCCAAAGCTTACCTACCCTCTTCCTCTCAGGTGGCTCACCCAGAAAGGAACCCAGCAGAAGAAGATCAACGAGTGGCTGGGGAACAGAAATGAGACCAAGGAGTGAGGGGCCCCTAGAAGGATGTGGGCAGTACTTCTTAGAGGGGGGAATCCATGGCGGGCAGGCTTTGAAGGATGAATAGGAGTTCTCCAGGTAGTGTTCCTCGCTGGCCAGTGAGCAGGACCCCTCTCCAGTAGGTGTTGATGAAGGAGGATAAGAAAGACCTCCCCTACCACAAGGAACACATGCGGTATGTGGGCAAGATCAACCGCACGCAGTCCGAGGGTATGCTGAGTGGCAAGCAGGCGGCACCTTCCTCATCCGGGAGAGCAGCCAGCGTGGCTGCTATTCCTGCTCCGTGGTGTGAGTGTGGGACCTCCCTGCAGGGTGGGCCGGCGCAGGGGAGGGGGCGAGTTGGGGAAGGGGAGGGGAGGCACCGCCCACTGAGCCCCAGGTCCCTCGAATCCGCAGGGTAAACGGGGACACCAAGCACTGCGCACTGCCGGTGGCTTTGGCTTTGCGGAGTCCTACAACCTGTATGGCTCCCTCAAGGAGCTGGTGCTGCACTGCCAGCACGCCTCCCTGGTGCAGCATCAGTGACGCGCTGCCCATCAGGCTGGCGCACCCCGTGCGTGCCCCCTCCCCACCCCCTGACGCCAGCCTACTGTTGAGCCCAGCACCCACCCCGCACACCCTGACTTCCCCTCCAGCGCCACCCGTCAAAACCCAGGCTCTGGCCCAGCAAGCAGAAAAACCCAAAATACTCAGCGCCACCTCCGGGGACCAACTCCTGCCTGAGGGAAACCAGGCAGAGGCCTAGGAAGCAAAAGAACCCAAAATACTCAGCACCACCTCCAGGGACCAATGCCCCCCCCACACACACTCAGGGCCACAGGGTCCCAAAGTCTCGATTCTCTTGACTGTCACCCTCTCCCCCAGGACACCGAGCCCATTTTGCGCACTGCCCTGCGCCCAGGCTGCACTAGGCCAGGTTTCCTACCCGACACTGTTATCTGATGACTGCAACATAAAATTGACCAAAGTGGCCACATGTCCTGGGGCCCCTGTGTCGGGCGTGGCACATTAGGCTTACCTTTGGGAGGGACAGCACCTGGACCAGAGAGCTGGGACCTTCCCTACCACCCTAGGTCGCCCCAAGCCCTACCCTGGAGGGACACCAGATGCTGCCCAGACTGTTGTATTTTTGCTACTGGGAATAGAACTGACAACCACCCACTTGGCAGGCAAGCCCTTGTGCTGCTGAGCCATATCCCAAGCCCTCCACTGTTTGCTTTTATTTGGCTTTATTGTGCTCTGAGCAAGTTTGATTTTATGATGTATCGGCAGCTATTTTGAAGAGAGCATGAGGTCATTATGGTACTCCTTAATTTCCTGTTGCCTCTATGGCTCTCATTGTTCTGTTTCATTTTGTATGGCTTTACACTCTGTAAAATAAAATTAAAATAAAAAAGTAAAGGAGAACTTTTTAAATGGGGCTTTTTTTCTGGTTGGTTGGTTGGTTGGTTGGTTTGTCTGTTTAAGACAGGGACAGATTCTGTGTAATCCAGGCCCAGCCTACCAATGGACTAGCCTGCAAATCTGTGATCCTCCTGTCCCCCCATTGCAGGTGTGTGTGTGTGTGTGTATGTGCACGCGCGCTGACCCCCTCATCCCAAATCACCTGTTTGAAAAGATGAACTTTCTTTCAATGTTGTGTGGATGCAGGACAACAAAGCTTCCTTCCTTCTACAAATTTCCTGATGGATAATTGATAAGCCGATGTGATAACTTGACCCTTCTGGGACTTGGAAATTGACAAATGATTTTTTTAAGTATTTTGTGAATTCTGGGCAGGGCAGGCCATTTTTTCCTTTGTGGACTTCTGAGACAGGGGCTCTCGTGCAGTCTGGGCTAGCCTCAGACTGCTCAGGAGTCTGCAAGCCTGACCTGTCTAGTGCTGGGATGATGGCCCTGAGACATGGAGCCTGGCCCGTAAGTTGCAACATTGAGCTGGAATCTAACAAGAGTGAAGAACTTCTCTTCTTGGTGTTGATGTGGATTCTGCAGTCAGGGAGTCCACCTAGGTTTCTGTCCTACCACCCCTATTGGGTTTGTTTGGGACCATTGGACGATGGGACGAGTGGATTGTGTCGCTTCTGTGGGCTCTGGATCCCACGTGCATAGAGAACGCTGACTCGGCTTTGGCCAGCCCCAGCCTTCTTTCCCACATAGCCTCCACCATAGCTCTTGGCTGCCTCTGCTCTAGGGCTGAGCAGGTGAGGTTGTTTCCCTTGCCTGTGGATTGGGTTTGTTGATGGAGTTACACTTTGCATCTGGGGAAGCATGGCTTAGGCTATTGCGGAACACTGGGACAGGTGGTGGTGGTGGCAGCACACACTGGCGTGAGGATAATGCTGCTGAACCTCCTTCTCTATTGCAGAACTCTGTTTGGCTCTCCTGACAGGATGGCAGCGGCCCAACCCTGAGGATCTCACATGTGACCTAAACATGTGCAGGGCGATGAGTGTTCAAGGAAAAGAGGGAGTGGAGCGAATCTCATGGACATGTTCACCCTTTGAACCCAACATCTCCTTTGCTTGCCCTTCTTCTCTGAGGGGAAAACTGGGAACCCTAATGACAGACTGCAAAATAAAGATGCAAATAAACACAAAGCCATGGAGAGCATGATGTTTCTGTGGCCCACGGGAGGGCTGGTGTCACTCTCCCCAGAGAAAATTGGGTAAATGAGGCCAAGTGGTGTTGATTGTCCCCACCACCACCAGGAGAAGAGGGGGAAATCCCATCTGGCGGCGCTATCTAGGGGTGGAAGTCAGCCATTCCTAAAAGCTACCACTTGAGAGTCAGCAGGGAATTGGTGGTGAGAGTCTGAGTTTGAGTTTGTTTTTTATTATTTTTCTTTTATTTGTTATTTATTTATTTAGAGGGTTTTTATTTATTTCCTTGCTTGCTGGCTGGCTTGCTTTTTGGAGATAGGGACCTCCCTAGGTAGCTCAGGATGGTCTCCTTGAAATCACTATGACCTGGAACTCACTATGATCCTCCTACCTCAGACTCTCCACTAAGTGCTGCCTGCTTCGATAAGATGAGCCTTCAACACTTGGCCCCAGCTTTTTACGTAGAGACACGACCTGGCTAGAACCTCCGATCCTTATTTCTTCAGCCTTCCTGAGTGCCCAATTTTGCTTCCAGGTGTGGGCCACCATGCCCAGCTACCTCTGATCCCCTGAGGCTAGGGGAGCAGTATACCAAGTGGGTCATGACCGGGGATGGTGGGGGAGGAGTGAGAGTCCTGCAGGGAGCATGGCACCGAGCAGGAAGTACAGTGGATTTCCTATAGTTTGAATGTGGTAAACTGGGATGCGGTGCCTCGCTGGTTGCTCTCTGACATTGCTGGGATAACGAAGCTGGTGGCTGTTTTTTGCCTGGCCCTTGTCAGCTATATTCTTCTTGAAGTGGTCATCACTATCATATCTTAACAATATGGAATCATAGTGATCCAGAAGAAGTATTGGGAGCCAGTCTCCCTCATACCCCCAATCCTTGTGGTACCTACCCTGGGATTACTGGCTAGCCCACCTGTGTGCCACCACACCCTGCCTGCCAAGAATTTCTTTTCAGAGTCTACATTGCATATTAGAGAGCTTCACATTTCCCTTGCCCAAAAGGGCAGAAACCTGTCCTTGGTGGGCAAGCCGTTGTGTGTTTTGTTTAGTTTTTTGTTTTTGCCTAGACAAGAAGGCAGGTAGGCAAGGAGGTCAAGAGAGAGGGACGGAGGAGGGGAGGGAGGGCAGGCCTTGCCATGTAGTCCAAGGTAGCCTTCACAGGCTGGCCTCAAACTAGTGATTGGTGACACTCCTGCCTTTCTTAGCTCACCTTGGGCTGGAGTCAAGAGCCTATGTGCCACTTCTTTGCTTTGAGCTACATTCACTCGGGCACACCCCAGCCCTATGTGATGGGATGTGTTTCTCATCACAGTGAGTTAAGGACAACAGGAGCACCAAGGAGGATAATGACAACAGTGGGAGTTGGGTGTGGAGGTAAAGGCCTAGAATCCTTCCCCAGTGCTCAAAGAGAAGGACAAAACTGAGTCACGAAGAAGAGTGCAGATTTGAGCCCAACCTGCCAGAGCAATTATTCAGTGATTTAAGGAGACCCTGTCAGAAGATCTCAACGATAAAACTAAAGGCAGGCAGGGTGGGGTGGGTGGAAGGGGGTGAAGTGCAGCACTGGTTCTGTGGAAGCAGAGCCTAGTATGCTCTGAGTTTCATCTCCAGCATTAAATAAAATGAGAGAAGGAAGGAAAACCAAGACAGACCAAGAGATGAGGCGGTCCTATCCCAGCATGCAGCTCAGACAAGATTACATAAAGACAACCACTGGGGAAGCAGAACCGATGTCCAGTGGAGCCTAGTGCACCCTCACCTCCTCCCTCACTCCGTGCATGGCCCTGCCCTGGCCTGGCCTGGCCTACCCAGGGAAGTGGCCAGCTGGCGATGGCTGAAGGGAAGGAGGAAGGGAGGGAGGGAGCAGGGGACTTGGAACATCTCTGGTCCACCATTCAAAGGCTTTCTTTAAATCCAGTTGTCTTTGGGGACTCAGCTTAGTGGTGTAAGTGCTTGCCTGGCAAACTTGAGACCATGAGTTCAATTCCTGGTAACATCAAATAAATAAGTAAATAAAAGAAAAACTAGAAAAAGATCAAATTGTCACCTTACAGAAACACGGCTGGAACTGCACAAGGTATAGTACTCAGTTCAGTGTGGCTAAATGTATGCCTTTCAAAAATAAAAGAAGATAAAAGGAAATAAAATATACCTCTCAAGCACCTGCCTGGCAAGCAGGAGGTCATGAGTTCAATCCCTGGTACCAAAACAAACAAACAAAAAGTATGCCATTCACAGTCCTCTGAAGGTTTGTGGCAGAAGGCTCTAAAGCTCCTGGCAGCCATGGCAGCAGTTATTACTGATGATGGGATAAAAATGAATCCTGGACAGGCTGCCAGAAATCCTTCCTAAAGTGTGGTTCTGTACAGAACTGTGAGAGATGGGGCCCGGTGCGTTGTGGTATGGTGTGGGGTGGGGTGGGGTGGTATATATGACTGTGATTCTGGCACTCCCTAGGGAGGTGGAGGCCAAGGATGACCAAGACTAAGATGGAGGCAAGCCTGTGCCCCATAATGAGCTCAAGGTCAGCCTCAATCTGTAAACCATCCCTCAAGGTTGTGTCAGAAATTGTTAATACGAAGCTGGGCATGGTGGCACGTGCCTGTGATCCCCCACTCAGGAGGCTGAGGCAGCAGGGCAGGGCAGGGCATGGTGGTGGTGGGGAATCACCATGAGTTCAAGGCAAACCTGGGCTATTTTCAGGGTACCCTGAACTGCATAGAGAGACCGTGTCTCAAAAAAAGAAAATCAATCAATCAATCAACCAAGGGCATAGCTTAAGGAATACAAAATTTTTATAACTTACTATATAATGAATATTTGTAAGCAAATATTGAATTTCTCCTAATTTATTGTCATCTTTATACCTTATAAAATGAACAGACTGTGTTTTACGCTATCCTAGAGGTTTATTTGTCCAAATTTAAAAGTACATCAGTGGGTACCATCAGAGGGCAGCGATGCACTACTTTACAATAACACATTGGACTCTCTAACGGAAGGTCTGTGTGATAATAAAGTGAAACGGAGAATCTAGGGTTGGGGATTTTGCCCAGTTTCACTCCCGGTATCCCCACCCTCCAACCCCCCAGAATACAATGAGAATCTGGGTAAGTTACAGAGAAGGGTGATCTATTTGTCCAAACTTCATAAGCATTTTCTTCTTTTGTATTTATTGAAGAATAGTTATAGCATCAGTACAGATGTGAAATTGCCAAGGCAAGGATGCATGCAAGAGACAGAAACATGTAAGTAATGCATTTTAAGATATTAAAGTATTAGCAGGTAATTTTATAGTATACATAGACATTTTAGATTGTTATCGCTAGGGACATGCCTTTTTTGTGGGGTGGAGAGAATATATTTATTGGGGAAGGAAAGCTTCTGAGAGAGAAACACACACACACACACACACACACAGAGAGAGAGAGAGAGAGAGAGAGAGAGAGAGAGAGAGAGAGAGAGAGAGAGAGGATCCTGATTGAGTTACTGAGGACCCAGACTTTTCTAAGGATTGTCATAGAGCAAAACCATGAAGTGAAGTGGGTACAAGGTGGGGAAAAAATAGTAAATTACAAAGTGGACATGGGATGGGGACAAAACTATGGTCAACTAATAAGATTCTGAGCATAACTGCTCAAGTAATATTGATTAAATGGGGATGGAATGGGGAAGCAAGTCACATAGCAAGCAGGCATAAAATGGAACAGGAAGTGGGTTACTGGCTCTTCTTCAGTTTCCTAAAGTGATGGATACCTATTTAGAATATCAAGTATTTCTGGGTATGGTGGTGCATGCCTGCTAATCCCAGGCACTCACAAGTCCGAGGCAGGAGGACCCTTGCATGTTCAAGACTGGCCTGGCTACAAAGTGAGCTCCAGTCCAGCCTGAACTGCATGAGACCCTGTCTCCAAAAAAAAAATAAAATAAATAAAATCAAGGATGCTAGGTAGCAGTTGCTTGATTCCAGCTGGGGTTTGGTTTGGTTTGTTATTGAGGAACAACAAGCTAAAATATTTTACCACTCAGTGGATTGTCTTTTCATGGTGTTGGTAATTTATTTTGTTGTACAAAGGCTTTTCAATAATGAGGTCCCAGTTGTTGAGTCTTTCTGATATTCTCTTGCAATGTGGGGTTTGTTTATTAGTCTTTGTCTACACTAGGTTTTCAAACTTTCTACCTTTTTGTTTCTCCAACAGATTTTGTATTTCTATTGCAATACTTAGTTTTTTTTATAATACTGAGACTTGAATCCATTTTGATTTTCATTTAGTGCAAGGTGAGACACATGGAACTACTTTAGTGTTTGGCATTTGGGAATCCATTTCTTCTAGCATCATTTATTAAACAGACTACCTTTCTGTCTGTGAATTAACCCCTTTGTAAAAGATAAATTTTTGAGGGTGTTTGGAGCTGTTTCTGCATCTTCTAATCTGTTCCAGTGATTTGAGAGTCTCTCTTTTTTTTACCTGTACTCACTGTTTTTACAACAGTAAGTCTGTGTTATAATTTCAAGTCAGGGATTGTGATGTACTCTGATTTGCCTTTGTTGCCTAGCATGTTGTTGATATTCTAGATGTTTTCTTGTTCCAAATTAATGTTAGAAATATTTTCTCTATTTCTGTGAGGCTTGCTAATGAGATTTTGATTGGAATTGAATTAAATCTTTATAAAACTTTAAGGAGCATGGTCATTTTCATTACATTGTTTCTTCTTATCCATGAGCAAGATGTAACTTTGCATTTTCTGATATCCTCTTTGATCTCTTTTTTCAGAGTAATGAAGTTTTCATTGTAGGGCTATTTTGCTCCTTTGTTACGTTGATTCTTATGCATCTCATGTATTATTCTCTGTTGTGAAAGGGATTTGTTTTTACTAATTTCTCTCTCAGTGAGTTTGTTGTTTATGCACAGGAATACAATTGATTTTTGAATGTTCACATTGTATCCAGTGACATGAGAGGATTTGGTTATTAAATCTAGAATTTCTTTGGTGCAATTTTTGGAATCTTATAAATACAGTATCTTGTGATCTGCAAAAATGATAATTTAAGTTTTCCTTTTTACTTCTTTTTTCATTTTGATATCTATTTCTCCTTTTCATTTTATTGTGGTTTTTATTGCTTTTATTTTTTTCCCATGTTGATTTGCTCTGGTTAATTTTTCCAGAACTATATTGAATAGACTTAGTGATAATGGATATCCCTGTCTTGTTTCAGATTTCAGAGTGAAAGTTTTCAGTTTTGGGCCATTTAGAATGTTGTTTGCTGTTGGATTTTCATAGATGGATTGATCAGATAGAGATAAAACCATCAATTAGAATTTTGTAAGAAATTTCTTGTAAGTTTGTGCTGTTCTTTGTACAATGGGTTTTGTTCATCTGTTGAGAAGATCATGTGATTTTTGTCTAAGATTCTATAGAGATATGTTATTTATAATACACTGTGAATATATCCATCCTGACCTTACCCTTCCTTTTCACTCTCTTCTTCCCTGGTCTTCTGTCTCATCTCCAATTGCTTTATTGTTACTGAACTTGGTCTGAGAAACTTCACCTGCTACAAACATGGAAGTTATGGAGGTTCAGTGAGTCTCTGCACAGAAAAAGAATTTTTAAAACATGAATAAGAGGCACGGAAAGTATTTGTTAGGCAGATATTTTAGTACATCCTCTGGAGTGGAGTGTGGACTGTCAAGAGTGAGAGCTATGTTACAATGTGGAGCTGGGACACTGTATGTGCTTTTGGCAGTGGAAAGCTGAAATGTGACCATCTCGTCTTCTGTGATTGGGGAGATGAGGAGAACAGCTCGCTCAGAGTAAGTAAATGAATGGTTCGCTCAATGGGGAAAACCTAGTTTATAGGTGAAAGTTGATCTATTTACAGTTGAAATGTCTATTTGTAGGTAAGAAGTGAATGGATAAACAGTGTTCTTTGTAAAAGCGAATTTTCCTTTCTTATTCTACTCCTAGAGT
This sequence comes from Dolichotis patagonum, assembly GCA_004027295.1. NCBI lineage: Eukaryota > Metazoa > Chordata > Mammalia > Rodentia > Caviidae > Dolichotis > Dolichotis patagonum. The sequence continues at coordinate 12,920 of PVJX010030806.1, forward strand.
AAAGGGAAAAATTAAAACAGCTTGTGTCTTGAATGTATGATTTTCATTCTCAAAGGTATGATTTTTACTTGTTTCCTTTTTACATATCTTTGTTTTTTCCATCATACCTCACCCCTCCACTTTTTGACTCTATTCTTAAATGGTATAAAAGGCTACGTGGTCTGCTTTCTGCAACTGCTTCAGGGTGAGGAAAGAGATTTATCAAGCCTAGCAAGGTATCAAAAATGTCACCTAGATGGAACTGATAGAGACAAAGTTAGGTTTTATTTTTGAACCATATTCCTTTGCTAGTCTGGAAATTGTTCAAAGTATTGACTCTTAACCTGTATTTTATAAACATTTTTAAGAAGCCGAGTCAGAAATTAAAACTAGACTATTGATTAGTGGTTTGAAAAGTTGTTAAATGTGGTAGCATTTGGAATAAGTTCTATTATTTTTTAGTATTTTTAATTAATGAAGATTATTTGTGAATTAATGAAAAGTATTGTTATGGTCTAGGTATACAAAGAATCACATTCTTCACAGGGACCTTGAACCTTACATGATAGTGTGATTCTTTCATTTCCCATCCCCTATCCTCTCTTCAGCCCTTCTTCCCCTCCTTATTTACAGCATCTTTGTTTTTATTTTTCCTTTCCATTCTATATTTCTTTTCCCCTCCTCACTTTCTCCATACCCCTTCCCTTTTCCCTTTCCCATTTTAACATTTTCTCCTATTTCACTATATATGTGATACATTTGGCCCTTATTTACATGTTCAAGTTCTCATACCAGCAAAGAAAATAATATCTAATGTTTACACATTTCAATTAAAACACTATCCCACGTTGCCTCCATTTATGAAGAAATATCCCAAGTTTATTCTTCTTAATGTCTGAATAGTACTTCAATGTGTAAAAAGAGCACATCTTTTTTTATCAGTTCATTTATTGGCAGACATCTGTGTTGTTTCCAAGATTTACATATTACATACTGAAGAATTAGAAACATGAATGTGAATATATCACTGTGGTATGCAACTTTTAGTTCTTTCAGGAAGACACTATGAAGGAAAATAGATAAGTATATGGCATCCCTAGTATTAATTTTAGAGGCATTTCCACTGTGATTTCCACAGTTGTTGCATCAGTCTACACTCCCACCAACAGTGTAGATGTATTAATTTTTCTACAGAGCTCCCAAACATTTGCTCTTGGTTGATTTATTGATAACATTTTTTCTAGAAGATGTGTGGAAACTCAGCATTGTTTTAATTTGCATCTCTTCAATGACTAAAGATACTAAACATTTTTTCATATATTCATTTGTCATTTAAAATTCTTCATCTGACAATTGTCTATTCACTTTAGACACCTATTTATGGGTTGGATCTTAAAATTTGAGAGGGGGTCCTGATTTTTTGAATAGTCTTAAATATTTAAATATTTTAAAATAAATATTCTTTTAGTTTTTTCTCTGAGAAACTGCTGACAAAATTTTTTCCCAAAGTGTGTAGTGCCTTGACTCTATTGATGGTATTTCTTGCTATGCAAAACTTTTTAGTGAAAGAACACAATTGTTGATTCTTTGTGATATTTTCTGGGCAGTTGGTGTTTTGTTCATAGTCTTTGCACACACCAGTACCTTTAAGAATTCTTATTCTGTTTTACTGTATATTTAGTGGTTTCGTTTTACCATTTATAATTTTGATCCACTTCAATTGTGGTTTAGTGTGTGGTGAAAGATGTGGGTCTAATTTAAATTTTGCCATGTGGAAACCATTTAGGGGTCTATCTTTCTTCTAGTGAAGTTTTTTGGTTCCTTTGTCAAAAATAGTGGTTGAGCATGCTTGTAGTTATTTCTGCATATTCCAGTTTGTTCCACTGATCCTTGGATCTTTTTTTCTTCTTAGCCAATGGCATGCTGTTTAGGTTTTTTGTCACATTAGCTTTGTAATCCAATTTCATATCAGAAATTTTAATGTTCCTTGCCTTTAATGCTAAGAATTGCTTTTGACATTCAAAGTCTCTTCTCTTTCCAAATAAATTTTTTAAGTTAGTCTTCTGTAATTCTGTGAGATATGCTGCTGTAATTTGCAAAGGGTTCCATTAGATCTCTATAATAATTTTGCAACCATGGCCATTTTCACTATACTCATTCTTCTTACCCAAGACTGGGTGATATCATTACATTTTATGATATCCTCTTCAATAACCCTTTTAAAATACAGTACTTTTAATTGAAGACATCTTTTATTTTCTTGTTGATTTATTCCCAGGTATTTCCTTTTCTTAGGATGCTACTGTGAATGGCATTTTCTCCTAATGTCTGTTTCTGAGTTTATTTGTATATAAGAAGTTTATTGATTTTTAAGTGATGACTTGCATCCATCTGTGTGACTGATTTCAATTATTAAATTTATGAGAATTTGATGGCGTTTTTGGGATTTCCTGTGTAAAGTATCGTGTCATCTGCAAATAATAATTTAACTTCTATCTTTTTTTATTTATTTGTCTAGTCTAACTGATCTGGCTAATATTTTATGAAGTTTAAATAAGAGTGGTGACAATGGACCTCCTTGTCTTAGTCCTGAATTTAGAGTGAAACTTTTCAGTTTTTGTCAATTTATTATGATGTTTGCTGTTGGTTTGTCATTGATAACTTCTATCAGATTGAGTTAAAACTATCTATTCAAATTTTCTGTAGTGTTTTTAAATCATAAATGAGTGTTGGACTTTGTCAACTGATTTTTCTTCATCTATAGACAGGAAGAAATGGTTTTTATTCTTGGCACTGTTCAGATTCTCTATTACAAGTAGTGATTTGCATATGATGAAACACTCCTCTACTCCTATGATGAATCTTACTTTGTCATGTTGTATAACATCTTGATGATTTGCTTCATTCCATTTGCCAGTATCTCACTGAGGATTTTTGCATCTATATTTATTAGAGAGTTTGGCTTGTAGCAATCTTTTTTGATTGTATCCTTCTCTGGTTTGGGTATCAGAGTAATGTTTTCTTCCAGGAATATATACATACACACATATGTATATGTACACTTGTATACATATAATCTTTTTCCTTCTTCCTTTTCTCCTTTCTGCTATCCCAGTTGTTCTTTCCTTTTGAGCACTGACTTTCATTTTCACATCACCTATTGTATATATTAGATCATTTCATTCTTCCAGATGTTTGTTTGTTTGTTTGTTTGTTTTATACTATGGAGACAATGCAATATTTACAAATGTGAGTTTGATTTATTTCACTTATGTGTATGGTCTTAATTTGTATCCATTTACGTATCATGAACCAACAACAAATGTTAGTGGGGCTTTGGGGAAAAAAAGTGCTTCTCCACTACTGGTGGGAGAGTAGACTGGTGCAACCACTTTGGAAATGAGTGTGGAGATTCATCAAAAAAATAAAGAAAGAAAGAACTGGGCTGGAGATTTAGCTCAGTGGCATAAGTGCCTGCCTTGGAAGCACACAGTTGTGAGTTCGATCTCTGGTACCAAAAATAAATTAAAAATAAAATAGAATAGAATGAAAAAGTAGGATTGGAATTCCCATTCAATCCAGCTCTTCGCCTTGTAGGCATTTTCCCAAAAGAGTTGAAAACATCATACCACAGCAATATAGGTGCACCCAGGTTTATAGCGGCACGATTTGTAATATCTAAATGTCAGAAACAACCCAAATGCCTATCAACCATGAAATGGATAAAAAAAGATGTGGTATTTTCATACATTGGAGTATTTCTCAGTTATAAGAAGAATTTATGATTTTTGTAGTTTCTTTTTCCATTGAATTCTAATTTCACTGCACTATGGACAGATAATGTGATGGAATAATTTCAATTCCTTTGCATTCCCTTAAGCATGCTCTAGTGGTTGTATGTGGTCAATTTTGCAGAAACTTCCATGAACATTGGAATATATATATATATATATATATATATATATATATATATATATATATATATATGGCACAGCCTGTAGACATACTTAAGTACAGTTGCTCAAAACTTTAATTCAGTTCTAATATTTCACTGCTGATTTTTGGTCTGGTTGATGTATTAGTGGCAGTGGGTACTATGATTCCCCATTACAACTGAATTAGTGATAATTTGATGTTTAATATTTTGTATTACAATTTTGGGTACATTTTAGATATACATGATCATATTCATGAGAGAGAATTTTCTTTCTTTTTTACTTTTTTTTATTTTAAAGAGAATAAAACAAAAGAAGGCAGAACAAAGCAGATCAGAACAGAACAACATAAGCAACACAGCACTTTACAGTAAGACAACCAGACATTAACAGTAGCTATAAAAATATCTCTTTCTCTGCTATAGTTGAGCATAGTTTCAAATACAATAATATCAAACATAACAAAATAGTATAAAACCATTCAAAAGAATGAAAGAATTACAGGGCATTCTGAACCAAATAACAGAGAATGATCAATGGCTACTATAATATCTCATTTTCAATTAAAAAATTTGTTTATACTATCACATATATTAAAATCCCAATAAGACACAACATTATGGAACCAATGGTAATAGAAGAATAGAAGCATGGTAGGGCTTCAAAGCAAGACGATATTAAGTCAGCAATGGCTGCCATAATGTTTTGTTTTCTTCAAAATAGCTGCTCAGACCATCACATATAATAAAGTCAAACAAAACAGAATAAAACCATTCCAACTGATGAATGAAAACATTGAAAGGCTTCAAAGCAATGAAATGGGAAATCATGATTACCATAAAATCTTATATACACTTACCAACTCTCATACTAGGCAGACTATATGGTATTTATACATGTGAGTTTGGTTTATTTCGCTTAGGAGTATGGTCTCAAGTTGTGTCCATTTATTTATAAATATCTCAATGTGATCATTCTTTATAGCTGAGTAGTACTCCATTGTATAAAAATACTACAACTTTGTTATCCATTCCTCAGTTGATGGGCATTTAGCTTCTTTCCAAGATCTGGCTATTACAAATTGTGCTGCTATAAACATGGGTGCACATATATCACTGTGTTATGATTTTTTCAGTTCTTCTGGGAATATGCCTAGAAGTGAAATAGCTGGGTCAAATGGAACTTCCAAACCCAGCTTTTTGAGGAATCTCCAAACTGACCTCCACATTGGTTGTACCAGTCTATACTCCCACCAACAGTGCAGAAGAGTTCCTTTTTCTCCAAAGCCTCTCCAGCATTTGTTGTTGGTAGTTTTTGTTTTGTTTTGTTTTGTTTTGTTTTGTTTTGTTCTGTTTTGTTTTTTGTCCTGGCCATTCTTTCTGGGGTGAGATGGAATCTCAGTGTGGTTTTAATTTGCATTTCTCTCATGACTAATGATGATGAACATTTTTTCTTGTATTTATTTGCCATTCGTATTTCTTTCTCTGAGAACTGTGTATTCATTTCAGATGCCCATTTTTGGATTGGATCTTTGAATTTTGAGGGTCTGATTTTTTTTAATTCTTTGTAAGTTCTAGACAGAAGTCCTTTGTCTGAGGGACTGTCCATTAAGATTTTTTCCCAATTTGTGGGTTTTCTTTTCACTCTGCTGGAAATCTCTTTCCACATGCAGAAACTCTTTAATAAGATGTGGTCCCAGTTATTGACTCTGGGAAGTATTTCCCATGTGGTTTGATTCTTGTTCATGAATTCTCTACCTACCCTTATATCTTCAAGATTTTTACCTACTTTGTCTTCCAACAGATTTAGTGTTTCTGTTTTAATATTTAGATCTTTGATCCATTTAGATTTTAGTTTAGTACATGGTGATAGGCATGGGTCTAGTTTTAGTCTTCTGCATATGAATAGCCAATTTTTCCAGCACCATTTGTTAAAGAGACTGTCATTTTTCCAGTGAGCATGTTTGGCCCCTTTATCAAAGATAAGGTGGTTGAATAAGTTTGTGGTTTGGGATGTACCTTCCAATCTATTCCATTGATCTTCAGGTCTGTTTTTATTCCAGTACCATATTGACTTTATTACACTAGCTTTGTAGTATAATTTCAAGTCAAGGATTGTGATGCCTACTGCCTTGCCTTTGCTGCTTTGAATTGCCTTTGCTATTCTAGGTCTCATCTGGTTCCAGATGAATTTTAGGAGTGATTTCTCTAGATCTATGAGGTATATTAGTAGTATTTTGATTGGGATTGCATTGAATCTGTACAGTAATTTGGGAGAATGGCCATTTTCACAATGTTTGTTCTTCCTATCCCTGAACAAGGGATGTCTTTCCATTTTCTGAGGTCCTCTTCGGTTTCCTTTTTTAGGGTATTATAATTTTCCCTGTTTAGCTCTTTTACTTCTTTTGTGAGATTAATTTCTAAGTATTTCATTTTTTTGGATGCTAATGTGAAGGATGTGGCTTCTCTTATTTCTCTCTCAGTATTGTTGTTGTTAGTGTCTAAGAATGCTATTGATTTTTGAGTATTGTCTTTGTATCCAGATACATTGCTGAATTTATTTATTATATCTAGGAGTCTTTCAATGGAGTTTTGGGGGTCTTCTATGTAAAGCATCATGTCATCTGCAAATAATGATAATTTAACTTCCTCTTTTCCTATCTTTACACCTTTTATTTCTCTCTCTTGTCTAATTGCTCTGGCTAGTATTTCCAGTACTATGCTGAATAGGAGTGGTGATAGGGGACATCCTTGTCTTGTGCCTGATTTTAAGGTAAAGGCTTTCAGTTTTTGGCCATTTAATATGATGCTGGCTGTTGGTTTGTCATAGATGGCCTTTATCATATTCAGGTAAAGACCAATTCCAATTCCAAAGACCTATTCCAATTCTCTGTAAGGTTCTTATCATGAATGAGTGTTGGACCTTATCAAAAGCTTTTTATGCATCTATAGAGATGATCATGTGGATCTTACTTTTGGCTCTATTGATATGGTGGATTACATTTATTGATTTACATATGTTGAACCATCCTGCATTCCTGGGATGAATCCCACTTCATTGTGGTGTATAATCTTCTTGATGATTTCCTGCATCCTGTTTGCCAATATTTTATTGATAATTTTTGCATCTATGTTCATTAGGGAGATTGGCCTATAGCTCTCTTTTTTAGTTGGGTCTTTCTCAGGTTTTGGTACTAGAGTAATATTTGCTTCCAGGAATGACCTAGGAAGAATTGCTTCCCTTTCAATTTCATGGAAGAGTTTGAGGAGTGTTGGAATTAGGTCTTCTTTGTATTTCTTGTAGAATCCACCTGGGCCTGGGCTCTTCTTTGTTGGCAGGGACTTAATTACATTTTCAATTTCATTAATAGAAATTGGGTTATTCAGCCATTTTACATCTTCCTGATCTAGCTTTGGTAGTTCATATGTATCTAGGAATGTGTCTATTTCTTCTGTGTTATTGAACCTATGAGAATAGAGGTTTTTTGGAGCTAAGCCTAGGGGCCCTGGGCCAGGCCCTGGGTCTGAGTGGCTGAGGCCAAGACTCTACCCTGAGAGTGAAGCTGGGTCCGAAGTGCCCTGTCAGGTCATCAAAAGAACCCAGGAGTGCAAAATCTGGAAGCAAGAGGGAAGGGTGAAGAGAGAAGCCCCTGCAGAGGGACGCTGATTGGATTACAATAAAACGGAATGAAATTTACTTCGTAAACAGTCAGCCTTCCACACTTTTGAACTTGAAACCCTGAGATTCAACTGATGGTAGAATGAAAATATTTGGGGAAAATATCCTGCCTCTATGTTGAATGACTTTAAGAATTTTATTGAGGAAGAGACAAGATGGCGGACTGGTAGGTAGCAGGAGAGAGACCCTCTCTGAGAGAGACAGCTCAAATGCCAGAATAAAACACCCTGGAGAGACCCAAACAGAGAGAGATAGACTCTCACAACCCAGAAAGAAACTAAAGCACAAAAACCCGCTCGAATAAGAGGTCCTGGGGCTACTATTAGTGAAGATAAGATCGGCGAGCACGGCACCCTCCTCGAGACGCCTAAATTCCGCCCGACCTGAACAAGTGATCCGCGCCAAAGCGACTGGCTTGAGCCGCCGGAGCCCGGAGCTGAACAGCCCAGCATGCAGCTCGCTGGGACCGGCACTGCACACGACCCACCCAGAGGCACCGTGAATTCCCACCTCAGCCGTGCTGAAGTCAGAGGTCGGGCAGTCCAGGAGTTCTCGGGGACACGGTGAGTGATGAGAATAAGACCCTCCCACGGGAAAGGGGAAACCACCTGGATGACATGTTGGATTTGGGCAGGACAGCCCTAACTCCATAAGGAAGTGTCTTCAGCTGGTTATTCCCCTCGCCGAGCAAATTGGTGGAATCTGCTTGAACTAGGCCACGCCCCTGGTGGGGACCCAGTTACTTCCCTGAGATCAGTGCACACTGACGCAGTGAAGGCCTGCAAAGGTTGACTGGCCCAGAAGGGAGGAGCTAGCGCACACTGACCGTGGGTGAACTCTAATCTCTGATTACCTATTGAAGAGGGCTAAAGCTCCTAGCCTGCACCCTCTAGAGGAGCCTTAAACAACAAGAAAAGAGTCTGGAAATTACACTGTACACTTGTATGGAAGGAACCAAAAACATGACGAAAGGGAGAAATAAGAAAACACTCCCAGCCCCCAACCCTGAGAACATTGATCCAGGAGAGGTAAATACAAAAGAGACTGAGGGCAGCAAAAATGCAACATCAAACACAGCATTAGGGGACATAAAGAGATATATTCAAGACCTCGTAAGCGGGACCAAAACTGAAATATTAATTCAAATTAAACAAGAGATAAGTAGATTAATAAAAGAAGGGCTGGGTACCTCTCAAGAAGACA
>PVJX010030807.1:0-21725 GCA_004027295.1 Dolichotis patagonum
TGAGCCACTCTTCTGGCTGGACTGGGACCCCTGGGGCTCCCCTCAACTACAAATATGCCTCCATGTCTTCACTCGCCCATGCATCGCCCTGGAAGTGGTAGATGGGAATGACTAGAATTCCAGTGACTTTTCCATGCGGTTATAAACATGGACTTTTCTGGACTTTGACAAGGTACAGAAGGGCTCTCTATACCCCCAGCCTTTTGTCATTTTTTATTTTGAGACAAGCTGTCACCAAATTGCCCAGACTGAGGTCCAATTTGCTGTCCTACTTCGGCCTCCCAGAGTGCTGGGATGACAGATGTGTGCTACACCTGCCCAGTTCCCTGCTGCTCTGAAAGCTTCAGGACGCACAGAGAGCCAGGCATCTGCCCATCCAACAGCGATGCCCAGACAGGGTGTGACCAGGCAGATGCACAGAGATGACAGTGGGTGTCTGGTTGCTAGGGACTGGCATGGAGGAGAGTGGGTGGGATGGCCGGTGCACCCACACATCTCATGGGTTCTGAGGGTGCTTCCAGCACTGGCTACTGTGAGGCACCACTTGCTTCCCATCAGAGCTGGTAGTCTCACTTCCAGATGCTGGGCATGTAGGCAGCTGCTAATGGCCCACAGCAGTGTCTCTTTGGGGCTGTCATGGTTGCTACATTGTGTCAACTTGAGGAGCTTAGAAGTTTAGGAGACTCAGCAGGGAGCCAGGATCCTTACTTTGTAAATATCTCGGGCCTATGCAAGAGGAGGGCAAGGAGATTGTGTGAGGGCTACATCTGCCCTGGGGGCGGGGTGGCCTGCTAATACTATAGGGGAGGAGAAGAGGCTTGCTCTTCCCCCTCTTTTGCTCTTGCCACTTTTGCTGTCTTCTGCTGCCTTGAAGCACTGCCCCTGTGCTGTGCCACCCTGCCTTGGAGTCAGCTGATTATGGACTGAAACCTCCACAAACTGAGCTAAATAAACCTTTCCTTCCTTCATTCTGGATGGCAGGTGTTTCGTCTCAGCAATGAGAAAAAAGTGACCAAGACACTGGGCATTGAACTCAAGCAGGGTCACCGGTCCCCAAGGAGGGGTCACATCTGATGACCTGCCCCTGGTGGAGGGTGCCAAAGTTCAGGTCTCCAGCTAGGACACCTCTGAGGGGGCCTCCAGCCTCAGATCTCCGCACTGAGCCTGCAGAGCCAGTGTCACAACCCCGTCCCCAAACAAAGGCCCCTGCTGGGTCCCAGCACCCTCCTCTCCGCAGAGCGCATCTCTGGCTCTGACTTAGAGCAGCTTCCAGGGTCTGGGGTCTTCCGGGGGCCGAGCTGCTTGGAGTTCGACTGTGCTCTGTCCTGCATAGGAATCGGCCACAAGGCAGTGGGCCGGAAGCACTGGCTTCCGCCAGAAATGTGGCTTGGTCCCTTCTCCTGTCACAGCAGCTCAGCAGAAGAATCTGCAGGAGAGGACACAGACAGGGCCGCCAGGAGTGGGACATGTCTTGGATGGCAGGGAAGACTGACTGGCTATAAAGGGGCAGTGCAAGGAACTCTGGGAAGGCTGGGAGAGTGCAGCATCTTGACTGAGATGCTGGCTGCACAAATGTGTAGATTTGTCAAACTTCATTAAACTAGAAACTTAAAATGCAGCAAACACATAAAAAAGTAAACCAGAGGCAGGAAGCTTAGAATTCAAATGGCAGCTCCAAGTGACAAGGACCCAGATTTCTTTTCTCTTGTTTCTCTGGCTGGCATGATCATCTTCTTCTGCTTCTGCTTCTCCTTCTCTTCCTTCTCCCTCCTCCTCCTCCTCTTCCTTCTCCCTCCTCCTCCTCCTCCTCCTCCTTCTCCTCCTCCTCCTCCTTCTCCTTCTTCTCCTTCTCCTTCTCCTTCTCTTCTTTCTCCTTCTTCTTCTCCTCAACCTCCTTCTTCTCCTCCTCCTCCTCTTCCTCCTCCTCCTCCTCCTTCTTCCTCTTCTTCTTCTTCTTTAATGATCTTTATTTCTAAAGTCAGTTCATGACACAGAATGGCTGCCAAAGCTCCAGCATTTACATTCTTATTCCAGGTGGAAGGAAGAAGAAAAGGAAAAGGTCAACCCTCCCTTCTAAAGGGAAGGTAGGGGCCGCACAACACTGCCTACATCTCAGTGGCCAGAATTTAGTCACATGGTTTATCTGCCTCTAAGGAAGATATGTCAACTTTCAAATGGGATCGTCACAGTTCCCAGTAAATTCAGGATTCTGTTATTAAGGAGCAGGAAGTAAAAGATTACTGGAGAAAACACAATATTTTGGAAAGATTTCCATGAAAAAGTGGTCGACAGGAAATATAGGTTGAACATTCCTAATCCAAAAATCCAAAATCTAGGCTAGACGTGGTGATGCACACCTGTAATCCCAACACTCGGGAGGCTGAGGCAGGAGGGTTACTGAGAGTTTGAGGCCAGCTTGGGCTACAAGGTGAGTTCAAGGCCACTTTGAACTACAGAGACTGTATCTCAAGAAGACACACACACACACACAAAATCCAAAACTTCATGAGAGTCAACACAAAACCAGTGTGGGACTCCACATCTGAATTAGAACTCAGGGGACAGCCTGAGTCAGAATGCAGGTGCATTAAAATAATGTACAGACAGGCACAATGGTGCACGCTTGTAATCTCAGGTACTGGGGGGTTTTGATTTCTCATTCTGAGCCAAGGTCTTGCTGAACTGCCCAGCTGAGTTTAGAGATTCTCCTGCCTCAGCCTCCAGAATGCTGGGATGACAGGTGGGCACCGCCGTACCCAGCTAGATCTCTGTATTTTTCCCTTAGCAAAAAGTTGAAGCCAGAAGGGCCCTTCTGCATCTTCATCTAGACCGTGGAGCCCCCCCTCCCCCCTACTGTCACCTCTCTTCAATCAGCACCTGCCCCCCAGTCCTGCACTCTGCACTTCCCGTCCCCCCACAGGGCGTTTTCCTGGGCTTTGAGGTGGCTGGGCTGACAGTCTGTACCCCTCTCTCCTGAGCGCCTGCGTCTGGCGGTGCCTAGCGAGGTCAGGAAGTGGCTGCGGGGACCTCGAACACTCGCAGTGCAGCTGGTGCTGGGGGGCAGCTGGCCAGGACTCAGGGGCTGCTGGGGGCCTGGACGGCCACCTCCCTCCTGCGCAGTTGCCAGGGCGACCCAGCACCGGCCGGCTTCCTGCCGAGAGCTGCTGTATTCCCAGCCACCTGTGCCTGACAGGACTCTGGGCCGGGCACCGGGGCTTCTAGACCCCGGAGCCGACCCCTGCCGCCAGGGACGCGCTGCACGGCCTCTCTGCAGCTCACTGCATTGGGGGTGGGACTGCCACAGGGCCGGCAACCTGTTCCCTGCCAGTGTGACACACCAGTGTTGCGATCCTCCTGCCTCGGCCTTCTACCACAGGAGGGACCACACAACTATTTTTAAGCATCGAGCCTCAAAAATGCACCCAGACTCAACTGCAGCAGTCCGTGCGCTTCGCCCCTCACCCTGCGCCTGTGGTGCCCGAATGTGAGGCAGTGACAGCGACTGGTGGCCCTGGAGGCCCCGGCTGCCATCAGCGTCCTTGGCTAAGGGGTTGCAATGGGCTTGGATTGGAACCAAGCATACAACTGAAGTTAGGTCCCAGCGCCAGCTCAGATCAGAAGCCTCGAATCTCCACCAATCGGCAGGCTCAAATTTGGGCCAATCACAGGCCTGCTGCTACTATATAAGCAAGACTCCCTTCTCTCAGGCCTCAGGTGCAGGAGGGCTTCCTCTAGTGCCCTGCTCTGTGTGTGCCCTGCTCGAATAAAGCATTCGGGGAGCCCTGTGCATCTGCTTGTGATTTACCTGTAGTCTTAGGAGGCTGTGTAAACCTCTTTGAATTCCTGCGGCTCTAGTGGACAGAGCAGTCATTTTAGAAAGAGCTCTAGCGAGTAGCAGCAGGAGAGGGTCAAAGACAGTGGGGCCAACTCACATCAAGCAGCAGAGGCGCATGCTTTGATCTAGGTGGTGTTCCCATGCGAGGAGGCTCACTTATGCTGGGGCAGATGGGCACTGACCAGGCACCCACAAACCCCGTGGATGGTGCTGCTGGCACCAAAAACAGAGGACTTCGCCCACCCCGGCAATTGCCCTGAGGGGAAAGCGCGCTGTGCTGCTTATATAGCAGCAGCAGGCCTGTGATTGGTCCAAATTTGAGCCTACTGGTAGGCTCTGATCTGAGTTTGTTGACTGGTTCAAATTCAAGTTCGCTGATTGGTCCAAATTCAAGTCCGCTGCTTGGCTCAGTTTTAAGACCCCTGCAGCCGGGGTGGACCTCCCAGAGTGGGCGGGCCTCCAGGGCAGCCAGCCCTAGTTGTCAGCCGGCTCAGCGCCCCTCTGGCTTTCTAGGGAAACTGAAGATTTGCTATGTAGTCTCGGGGGACTGATGCAGAGGGCCAGGCTCGGGGAACCAGAGGGAAAAAAAGCAGGCAGGTCCCTTGACCACAGACCATGGGAGTGGTTGGAGCTGGCATCAAAGGCAGGAAACAACTCTGGGCAGGAACTCTCACGTTCTGGTCCAATCTAGGAGGCTGGGAATTTACCCTTTTAAGCCCAAAAGGATGTCACCTTGTGCGTTCAGAATCCCACAGAAACTCTCCTTTCTCAGGGTTTTATCACTGGAGTCAGTTTGGTTTAGCAAGATATTGGTTAACGCGACTATTTTGTTCGTTTTAGAAATTTCAAACACATCTTTGCCTTATTAAATTTAACCTAAAACACACAAAATCCATCCAGTTTCGGGGGAAGTTTGAGACACCACACCGGGCAAAAAGTCTATCAGGTTTTTTTGGGTGGGGTACCAGGGATCAAACTCATGACCACGTGCTTGCCAGGCAGGCACTTATGCCGCTGAGCTAAACCACAGGCCCAAGTCTATCAGTTTTGTCCTGGGGACAAAGCTGCCTGGGAGTGCAGGGTCCCATGTGGGAGTGTGAAGTGAATTCAACAACACCCACAGCACCTGGCTCTTCTTTATTTACACTGCAGCAGGAACTTGAAAACAGCTGTGAAACCACTTGAGTGCAGCCTTCTCTCAGAGTAGTTTTCTTCTGATTCTTTTACAGCCGTTTGTCTCCCATGCACTAGTCACTCACAGCTGCGTAACAAAGAGCTCCAGTACTGGGTGCAGTGTAGTACTTGTTCTCCCTCACGTTGTCTGTGGCCAGAACTTTGGGAGCAGCACAGGTCTGCCCAGGATTTTTCCAGAGGCCACTCAGATGTCGGTCAGGGCTGCCCATGTGAAGATCACTGGGGCGGAAACATTTGCTTCCAAATCAGCTCCCCGGAGGGCTGGTGCTCAGCTGGCAGGAGGCTCTCACTCGTCTGCAGCAGCTTCTCCAAAGAGCTGTCCTGAGTACGATGGCTTCTTGAAGAGCGAGTGACCTGGAAGAACCAGGCAGCGGCCATGGTCCTTTTAGGACCTAGCACTGGGAGGCGTAGTGTCACTTTACCAGAACTTTGTGTTCTCGTACGGGATAGAACTATGCAGTGGTGTACATGGTAAGGGACAAGAATCACAGAGACAGACCCAGCATACCAAGCAGAACTCAAGGCAAGGCTTCCAAAGAAATTCCTCTCTCTGGCCAGGGATTTAGCTCAGTGGCTTAAGCACCTGCCTGGCAAGCTCGAGGTTGTGAGTTCAATCCCCGGTACCAAAAAAAAAAAAAAAAAAAAAAAAATTCCTCTCTCTCTCCTCTCGTCTCCCTCCCTTTTGGCAGTATTCAGGATTGAACCCAGAACTGTCACACTGAGCTACATCCCCAGCTCTTTATGTATTTTTTATTCTCAAAAAGGTCTCACTAAGTTGCCCAGGCTACAATCCTCCTGCCTCAGCTTCCCACAGTGCTGAGAGAGACAGACATAGGCTGCTGCGCTGAGCTTTTAACATCTCATTCAGAGTCCTCACCGTACTGAGTATCAGGACTTCAGTTCCACCTGTGATAGGGAGGGAAGGGCACCCGCAGCATCCGGGAGCCCCCGCTGGCGTCTAGGAGCACAGATAGCTGAGGCCCAGCAGATGGATAGGAGTTTTCCCGGCAGAATGAGGGAGAGGCAGGAGAGTGCTGGGCCTGGGGTAGGCAGGAGACTCCCAACCCGCCCTTCCTTCCAAGGACACCATCAGGCAGAACAGAGAACCGCAGCTGGTGCTGCCCGGCCCAGGGCCCAGGACGCTGTCACAGGCGACTCAGGGGGAGGGACCAGTGTGTGACTTGGCCCTGGGCATGGAAAGTTAAATCAGCTGGAAAGAGTAAAAGGAAGTTGGAAAAATATTTACCTCACCCATAAGTTCAGGAGTGATAAAGAGAAGGGGAGGCGACGCGGCCTTTTGGAAAAAGTGACTCGGCCACACAGGCCGAAGGGACAGAGAAGGGCAGCCCGGGATGGGCGCCCACGCGCCTGTGCCTGCGTGCACGTGCATGTGTGTGCTGGGGGTCGACTTCCCAGAGTCCATCCGCCCAGGGCACAGAGCGGTCGGCTGTGTGACGGCGTCCCGTCCCTGGAGCGCTTTAGAAGATCCTTGTTGCCAGGTGAGGTGGCCCAGTCTCAGCATCCCAGCACTCAGAGGCCGAGGCAGGAGCAATGCAGGTTTATTTATTTGGCGATACTAGGAATGAAACCCAAGGCCTTCACAATGACCTACCTCCCCAGCACTTTTCTTTTTTCTTTTTTTTTTTTTGAGATGGGGGTCTCCCTGAGTCGCTAAGTTGCCCAGGCCGGGTTCAAACTTGAGATCCTCCTGCCTCAGCCTCCCCCAGTTTACAGATGACAGGTGGGCACCCCCATATCCAGCTGCCTCTCATGTCAGCTTTGTTGGGGTGTGGAGTGACAGAGGTAGGGTGATGGTGCCATCGTTCTGCTCCATGCCATTACCAGGGGTGCACAGAGGGACAGGTGCCATGTGCATGCCTGGAAGCAGATAGATCAGCAACGCCCAGAGAGAGAGGATGCCAGCACCCCGGGGATCTGGCCTGGGTCTCCCCACTGAAGGTGAACTTGCCCTTATCTTTGCTCTGAACTGACGTGGAGCTGGGGTCCTGGTGACTATGACTGGGTTCCTGGACTCCTGTGACTCCGGCCTAGGCTGACCCTGGGGTCCCTCGGCCACAGAGCCCTGGGCAGAATGCAGACCTCAGGTGACAGGCACGATGCGGCCAGGACCATGGGCTTGGCATCTTGGACAGCGGAGCACCCTTCCAGGCTGGGCAAGGGGCAGGCAGTGGGCCGAGGCCATGGCTGGGCCCTTTGCCTGAGGTCAGCCTGGAGGCCTTCCAGTGTATACAGAAGCAGGGCGCACACTTGCACTCACACCCACATGCCTCCCGACCTCAGACTCCAGGTTTTCGAGATCGGGCCGGGCTGGGCTGGGCTGGGCTGGGCTGAGGAAGGGGGTTGGTGCCACACAAAGCAGCTGGCACAGCCAGGGCCCATCTGGTCCCTCCCTGGGCACCTCCTTGCTGGCAAAGTTGTCAGAAGCCCAGGCAAGGCCACAGGAGGCTCCAGGCCTCTCCCCTGCGGCTGGGCAGAGGATACGCCCAAGGTCACCTGTCCCACCAGCGTGTGGGCCCTGATCCCTCTGTGCCCATCCACCCAGGTGTCTAGGAACACTTCGGTGCCCACCAAAGCTCTGGAGGAGAGGCTCCTTCTTCCTGAGTCCCCCAGGGCTGTGCCATGATGCAGGCTGAAGACGCCTGTAGGGCCAGGAAGGCCTTGTGGCCTGCGCAGGCCGATCTTGGGGGGCATAGACAGCTGGCCTGGGAGCAGCCCGGGGTGGGGGTTCCTGTGAGGGAGGGAGAAGAGGGGCCCCTCCCTGCCTGCTTCTGTCACTTTGCTTCCTCTGGGGACAGCGCCTGTCATGGAGGCGTGGGGCAGAGCCAAAGAAAAGGTGGCCAGGCGGTGACCTGAGTTCAGGAGTAGTGTCCCTCTCTCTGCACTGCCCGTTCCAGGTCCTGCTGGTGGCTCTGTTGTGGGCTGCGTTTCTGTCCCTCGGCAGAGCCAGAGATGGAGGCTCAGGGCTTGAATGACCCAGAGCCACCCCACTGTGGGCCCCCAGTTCAGAGCCGGCTCCCTGTCCCCCAGGACAGCTGGGCCCGGACTGGAGATGCAGGCCTGGCATCCGTCTTGGAGTTCGGTGCCAGGCCTCCTGCACGTGCCCCCAGTGATGATGAAGACCCTGCACACATTCCCGTGGTGGGTTACATCTCCTACCGCTACTGGGAAACTGAAGTCAAAGAATGTCAGGCGTTTTTAAAATGTACCATAGCCAGGGACATAGCTCAGCAGCACAGCCTGGTTGGCAAGCACAAAGGGCATGAGTTTGATCCCTCTTACCAAAAATAAATCAATAAATACACAATTCACTTTAAATCTGTGTCATGTGAACACAACACTTCTTAATGCAGGTATAAAAAAAAAACTATATTTTTTTCCAGAACAAAGCTATACAGTAGAAAGTATAGCTCTGCTTTTCAGTTTTGCAAACACTGTTTTACATGCCCGGCTGGATCAAGGTGCGTCTCATTCACTAGGTTAGCGCACAAGGGTGAGAACAACAAAAAAAGCAACAGTGGTCCTGGTGTTTCTGCGGAAACCACTTCTGACCCCAGGGACTTCCTGAAAAGGTCCCATGCGGGGGGTTCCCCCAGGGGTACCCTCAGGTCAACACTTTGAGAACCACTAGGGAACACTTTCTGAGTGTCATTTGCAAAACAGGGGCCCAGGGCAGTGCCCTGCTGACTGCGCTGGGCCTCCCCTGCTGGCCGTGGGCCTCCTCAGGGAGGAGGAAGTTTCAGTCCATCCTTGTCACCCAGGAGCTGGCACCCAGCCAGCCTGAGAAGTAGGTGCCAAAACCAAGTTTCCAAGGCTCTCGTCCACCAGGCAGATGGAGGCTGAGGAGAGGAGAGTCTGGCTCGCAGGGCAGCTGTTGGCAGAGCCAGGGTGTAACTGGACTCCCGCCCTCTGACGATAAGGAGTGTGGGGCACCTGGGGACCCCAGGTGTCTCGTCCCTGTGTCTCGGCAAGCTGGCCCGACTCGCCGCTTCTCGTTACTGGGGAAGTTCTCTTGTTCTTGTCTCTGGGTCCCCCAGCCCAGCACAGGGGTCAGAAACTAGTAAGATCTGTGAAATGAATCTTTTTTTTTTTTTTTGTCTCTGAGACACCGTTTCACTATGCAGTTCAGGCTGGCCTTGAACTTACAGCGATCCTCCTGCCTCAGCCTCCCAAGTGCTGGGATTACAAGCATGTACCACCACACTCAACTTTGAAATGACTTTTTTGTTTTTTAGTACCAGGGATCAAACTCACAACCTCACACTTGCAAAGCAGGAGCTTATGCCGCTGAGCTAAATCCCCAGTCCAAAATGCATTTTTAAATGCAATGATAAATGTATTATTTGTTTACTTATTTTTGAGACAAGGTCTTATTATGTTCCCCAATCTGGCTTCAGGCTCCTGGATTCTAGTGATCCTCCTGTCTCAGCCTCTGGAGCAGCTGGGGCTATTGCGTATGCTGCCACGCCTGAGGAAAATATTAACAGGAAATGCAAAGTGATGGTGGCATCCTTTTTTTGTTTTTTTAATTTTGGTGGTGGTACTGGGTATTGAACCCAGCATCTTTGCACTAAGCTGCATCCCTAGCCCCCTTATTTCCTTTTTTAATTTTTTTTTTTTTTTATTTTTTGGTACTGGAGATCGAACTCATGACATTGCACTTGCCAGGCAGGCGCTTATGCCTCTGAGCTAAGGCTCTGGTCCTTATTTTAATTTCTTTATTCTGAGACAGGGTCTCGCTAAATTGCCCAGACTGGCCTCAAACTTGGGATCCTCCTGCCTCAGCCTCAGTGTGCTGAGATTACTGGGAGGCACCACCACTCGGGGCTTCTCATTGTTTCTGTGAGGACTGAGTATCGTGGCCCCTCATGGATTTTTGATACTACGTCTTCTTAAAATAGAACCCCTTAAAAAATAAAATAAAACAGCACCCCTGGGGCACAAATGCTAAGGTGTTGGGGTGCTTGGGAATCCACACCCAGTCTGAGCAGGTGAGCAGCCCCTGCCCAGAGTGGGGTTCAGAGGCCTCTGCGCCTGGGGAGCCCCACCTGTCCCCTCAGGAGCTTTTGAGTGAGACCAGCACCAAGCACAGCCAGAAGCTGGATGCCGGCCGCCTCCCAGGCAGAGGGGCGTCGGTTTCAGCCTTGTCCCAAAGGGGGGAGAGAGGGACTGACTGAGGGGTAGAGAAAAGACCCCTTCTCCGCCTGCACACACACATGCACACACACTCATCCACCAGTCACCATCCTGGAACGGTTTCTGACGGCCGGGATTCGGAACTCCCTTTCTGGATCGGGCGGGGAAAGCCTTATTTCCCTAAGAGACGCTGAATCTCAGACAGGTGGGCACAGGCAGGGGGGCTCGGGGTGGTGGGGAGCACACAGGGTCGCTCCCGCTCGACATCATGTTTTCCTAGGGTGTCCTCTCCTCACAGATTTGGGGGAAAGCGTGATTTTTTAATGTTACACATGAATACCGCACGGAAATGAATGTGTGGGCGAGTGTGTTTGGGTGTGAACGAGTGTGTGATTAAAAGCGGGAATCCGGGGTGCTGCCCGAAGGCAGGCAGAGGAGCTGGGCCTCAGGCTGCTGGGGTAGGAGCTGGGGGCCCCGCCTCACTTTAGACAGCTATGATGGAGAAATACAGTGAGGGTTTCGATTTAAAAATCATTACAGTGAAAGACGCATTGCCACGAATCCCCTTCGAAATCCTCCCTGGCTTTGCACACACTCATCCCGTCGTTCTGGCCGCTTCCTGCAGCAGCTCTGGAGTCCTCTTTCCTGAGGGTCTTTAGCTGCGCTGTCCTGGCTGCCTCCATGTCCTGGATGGATTCAAAGTGTTTCCTTTCATGGTCACTGTGACTTTAAGGAAGAGCCAGAAATCGCACGGTGCCAGATCTGGTGAGTAAAGTGGGTGAGGACACAGCCTCGTGTTTTTACGAGCTGCCTTTCCATTGGGTGGCGCTCGGCAGCTGCACTCACTGTACTTTTTATCCCACTTGGTGAAAACACTCAGGAGAGGGCTCCAGAGCTGCCACAGGAAGCAGCCAGGACAGTGGGCTGAGCTGCTCATAGCCAGGGTGAGTGTTTCAGGGCCGAGGATTTAGCTCAGCGGCTCAAGTGCTTGCCTAGTAAGTGCGAGGTCGTGAGTTCGATCCCGGTACTGAAAATGGAAAAAAAAAGTGTGAGGATTTTGAAGGAGGTTCATGACAGTGTCTTTGACTGTAATACATTCTAAATTTAAACGTTCACAGTATAATTTGATCACCCCTCTTCCCCGAGAACTCGGAGCCCAGGGAGATGCAGTCACCTGCTCCAGGGTGTATCTTGACCTAAGCCAGCTGACTTGACCTGGACCCTTGCCTTGAGAAGTGACCGATTTGAGCAAGGTCCCAGGTCCTGGCCACCAGGAGTGACCACAGCTGGCACTGAGAACTGGCCTCCTCCTGGGGGTCCTCGGAGGCCAGGAGTCCCTGAGGGCAAGGCCGTCACGCAGGGGCCTGCAGCTGTGCAGTGAGGATAGGCAGGACAGCAGGTGCCCTGGGGTCCCTCTCGGGCCACCCCACCTTCATGAGCCTCATACCTTCTCTGAAAAAGGGTCCACATGGGTGACCAATTTAGAAATCTTGTGACAGAGGGATTCCTGGATTATCAAGGTGGGCCCAGATACAGTCACAGGCATCCTGAAAGGGCGGCAGAGGGGGCCTTCACTGGAGTGGACATGGTCATAGGAAGACAGGATGAGGCGAGCCAGGTGTCGTGCTGCATGCCTGTAATCCTAGCACCTAGGAGGCTGAGGCAGGAGGGTCACCATGAGTTCGAAGCCAGTCTAGGCTACGTAATGAATTCAAGGCCAGCCTGAAGGAACTGTGAGCCAAAGCACAGGGGTGGAGAAATGGAAGGTCCAGGGCACTGTTTCCCCCCAAACCCTGTGTGCCTTGGTTTCAGCCCCAGACTCCAGACTTCTGATCTCCGGAGAATAAATGTGTGTGGTTTTCAGCCACCAGACTTGTGGTGTTTTGTTATAGGAGCTGTAGAAAATGGAAGAAGGTATCCTTAGGTCTGCTGAGCTACAACTGACCACATCCCAAATCCAGGACACTTTGCCAAGCTCAAGAACCCACCAGCAAGCCAGGCATGGTGGTGCCCACCTCGAAACCCTGTTCTCTGGGAGGCTGAGGTGGGAGGATAGCAAGGTGGAGCCCAGCCTGGGCAATTCATTGACTTAGTGAGATCCTGACTCAAAATTTAAAAACAGCTGAGCATGGTGGTACACACCTGAAATCCCAGCACTCGGGAGGCTGAGGCAGGAGGATGGTTGTGAGTTCAAGACCAGCCTGGGCTACAAAGTGAGTTCAAGGGCAGCCTGAACTACGTAGTGAGACCCTGTCTCAAGAAGACAATAAATAAATAAATAAATACATGCATACATACATACATACATAGTAGGCGGCTAAGGACGGAGCTGAGTGCAAGGACCTGGGCTTGGGCTTCACAACTGGAAGAATGGTATCTGTAATGCTACAGGTACGTGAGCTGCCAGAGGCGAGGGTCACGGGAGGGCTCCAGTGCCAAAGTGACCCTCTGTCTTGCATCCTCAGGGCTGGGGGTCATGGGGCCTGAAGGGTGAGGCCTCCTTCAGTGAGAGACGGGAGCCCTGGAGGGCACCTGACAGCCTCCAGGCCGCCAAGTCAGGCTGCAAGGGACAGTGGAGGTGTCCCAACCCCAGAGGGCAGATCCCCAGGACGAGTCCCTCCCCCACTGGCCCTGGGCAGCCCTGGACTCGGGAAGTCTGGTCTTCTGTCTCCAGGTTCCTTCAGAGCCCAGGGCCAGCAGCATCAGGATTCCTGGGGACCACAATTCCACCAGCACTCTCGGCTAGGGCTGAGGCCTCGAACTGGGCCCTCCCTGCAGCTGGCCTGCTCCTCTCCCATGGACATCTCTGAGTCCCAGTTCTTCGGTGGCCTTGAGGGACCCCCAGTGGGGCCAAGCAAGAGGGAAGACGAAGCCTGGATTTGTTTTGTTGTATTTTGCTTTTTCTGAGACAGGGTCTCACTCTCTAGGCCAGGCTGCCCCTAAACTCATGGTGATCCTCCTGCCTCAGCCTCTCAAGGGCTGGGATCCCAGGTGTGTGCCACCAGGACCGCCTGAAACCTGAATTTAGGGACAGAAAATCCAGAGGGGGTTGTAAAGAATGAACTGGTAAATATAAAGACACAAAGAACAGATTAGACCACAATGAGGGAGAAAGGACACCAAGCTCCTGGTGTTTCCAGCCCTATCACCAAGGGTTACTGCAGTGACAGTCGCACATTTTGTAGAAAAGGTGAAGAAATGGAAAAGAAAACCTCCTGTGCCCAATTATATGCCAGGCTGTCACTCAACAGGATCCTTTTGGGGGATTTAGCTTAAATCAAGAAGAAAAAAAACAAGAAGCAAAAATATCTGCCAGGAAAAGTTTCTCCATCAGATTAAAAAGTAACAGCCCAGTGCTATGTCTGGGCTCAGAGAATATTCTGGAACCTTGCCCAGGCTTCCTTCATTCTACCCCACAGTGGCCCTGGAGGGAGAAGGGATTCCTTAAAAAGGCTCTGCTAGCTGGACGTGGTGGCACTCGTGTGTAATCCCAGCACTCAAGAGGCTGAGGCAGGAGGATCGCCATGAGTTTGAGGCCAGCCTGAGACCCTCTTTAAAAAAAACTAAAAAATAAATTTTAAAAGTAAAAGGGCTTTGCTTAGGTCACCCATCTGCTCAAAACCCTGCAACAGCTCCCTGTTATCCCCAGAATAAAGTCCAACTTCCACGGCGTTGAATTCTCAGTCTCCAGTGTGATCGCCTCTTTTTCTGCTCAAGGCCTCTGGAATCTTCTCCTGCAGGCCATGACTACTGCTCTCGTACCTTCAAGGCTCCCAGTGCCTCCCAGTGCGCTCGAGGAGACACTCAGATGTCCCCCAGGTCCCTTAGACTTGGGGAATGCATCACCTCCACAAAGTTAGCTTTCTTCAGTCTTCCCTGCCTTGGTTTTCCCAAGACTTTGAGCAGATCCAAATCCATTTCCTCTTCCTGGACACACTGTGTGGACTACATTTCCCAGGCTCCCTTGCAGTTAGGTACAGCCGAGAGACCAAGATGGAGACCAGGAACTTGTGCAGAGTGATTTTCTGCCCTTCCAGTTCTAACTCATTAAAACCCTCTCCTCCTTTCCTCCATGCTCTCGCTTCCTCCTGGTGAGCTGGAGGGGAGACGACCTACCCAGTGACTTTGGGGCCAGCTACACGTGGATATCACTTTGGACTCTTGCGTTCTCTCATTTCCTAGGCTCAGAAGCCAAATCTTACCCATTTTAACTACAAGATAACTCTGTTCCTTTTCTTTGCCACCTTCCTGTTGCTGGAACAAAATAGACAACACCTGCAACTTAAAGGGCAGCTTTCTTTGGGCTCACAGTTTATAGAGGCTTCAGCTCACAGCTAGCTGCTGGTGGTATGGTGAGGGGCTTGGCGGAGAAGAGCTGCTCACTGCATGGTGGACAGGAAGTGGAGCGAGAGGCCAGGAACTGGGACAAGAATGCACCGCATGGAGCAGGAAGTGGGGAGACAGATTGAAGGAGACCAGATGAGATCAACTGTGTCCCTGGATGCCTGGTCCTGTAGGCCCAGGAGCACCATTTTGTTCTGATTTTCAAACCTTCCTCCTTTCTCTGTATTCTAAGCTTCCCAATGCAACAGCTGAGTTTAATTTAATTCATCTGCTGATCAGAGCATCCTCAAGCCTGGCACACTGCACGTGCTGGATACGTGTAGATCTCCATTATCGGTGGCCAATCTGAAGGAATCATCCAGGGTTATTCATTTTACCAGAAAAGTCCTTACCATTAGGGAATGAAAATCATTCTTCCAGAAAAATCCACAATACAACAGGAAGGTAGAGAGCTGGGTGCGGTGGCTCACACCAGTGATCCCAGCTTTTGGGAGGCTGAGGCAGGAGGATCACCTGAGCTGCATAGGGAGCTCTGTCTCAAAAAAAGAAAATGTCAGGCCCAGGTTTCTGGTTCCCATCCCATCCAGTTTGCCTTCTGCAATGCTATCTATTTTGATCAATAAATCTGAAGCCTGTGCCCTCTACTTAGCATAGTTCATCTAGGTTTTACAACAAAATCAACAAGGAGGTCTCTGGGAAACTGGAGGGCCATGAGAAGTGACACAATGAACCACGGCATGAGGGGACCATGACTCTACACTCCACACCTGGGAGGAGCCTGTCTGAGAGGTGACATTTGCTCAGCTGTGACTGCAGGTCTCCGGGCAATCAGAGGTCTGTTTGTCTCTAGAGAAACTGTGTAGAGCGATGACAGTTTTAAGGACACCTTCCCAATACTGTCACCCTGCCCTGGGGGCCAGGCCATCAAAACACACCCCTAAAATGGGCACTAAGCAATTTCAAGGCTCACTCCCACTGTCCTCATATACTGTCACCAGTGGCATCCCCAGAATGGGTAAACTGAGGCCAGGAGGGGCTGCTGTACTGAGGCCCCTTCTGCTCCATCACTGGTCGGGGTCCTTGCTGCAAGATTGGACTCCTGGGTTCAGGGTCAACATCAGACAAAAGACCCTTCGGGTTCAGAAAGCGCTACTTAAACCCTGGCTCTCTGGTCACCAGCAGTCACCCTGGGCCAAGGGGCGAAGCACCCTGAGCGTGTCTCCCCCATGGGAGGTGCTAAGGACACCTCTGCCTAACAGGTGACGCTCAGTTTCCTTCCTTATCAACACGATACGTGATGTGTCCTGCAGGAACACCCACCCCCTGCCCCCAGGTCACTCACAGAGGCAGGAGGGTCCCCAGGAGTTCTGGGCCAGCCTGGGTTACATACCAACACCCTGTCTCAGCAGTCACATGTAAGGGAGGATCTCGGCTCAGTATGGTGGTGCACACCTGTAAACCTTGTGATCTCGGAGGCTGAGGCAGGAGGACACAGCAGCCCATTTCCTGGGGAGGTGCCCTTTGCAATGCTGCTTTGCCCAAACCATCTCACTGGTTCCTACTACCCCTGCAGGGTGGCTGGGTGGGACAGCAGAGATTTCCCAGAGGGAAGCGGGAGCCACACCTGCCCCTCTCAGCTCAGGGACAAGGCTGCTCCTGGACCAGAGACTTCAGCCAGGGAGGTGCCAGTGGGATGTTGGGGCCTAGTGGGGTGGGTCTTAGGACCTGGTACTCTTTGCTCCTTGACTGCTCCTTCTGGGATTACATGGGCATGTGGATTCTTTTTAATAAAATACATGTCCTAGCAGGGTGCAATAGCGCACACCTGTGATGCCAGCACTCTGGGAGGCTGAGGCAGGAGGACTGCAAGTTAGAGCCCAACCTATGCAATGTGGTAATATAGTGAGACCCTATCTCAAAATAAAAAACAAACCAGGCATGGTGGCACAAACCTGTAATCCCAGTACTTGAGAGCCTGAGGCAGGAGGATCACAAAGAGTTTGAGGTCAACCTGGGCTACATAAGCAAGTTGAAGGCCACCCTGAACTGCATACCAAGACCCTGTCTCAATCAATCAAATTAGTCAGTCAATTAGTCAATCAATCAATCAAAAAAGGGCTGGGGATATAGCTCAGTGGGGAGGGCCTCGGTTCGATCCCCAGGGATGCAGAAAAGGTTAACGAGCTCCTGAGTGAGTGTTGGAAGGGACGCAGTGACTCAGCCAGGGCAGAGTCCAGCCGATGCTCTCGCTGCCGAGGTCACCAGTGCTGGGTTCTGCTCCTGTGGCAAACGCAGCCCCAGGGCTGGAGGATTTAGCACATCCCCTGGGCTGGGAGCGATTCCCTGCCGGTTTCCCCCTCTCCCCAGGAAGACCTAGCTGCCGCAGAGCCCAAGGTAGATGGGACCCCGTCCTGGAAGGATTCTAGGCAAGTCTGCTGCTGATGACATGTGGACCTTAGCCAGGCCTCCTGTCACAGTGGAGGAGACTGAGGCCCAGGGTGACTGTGTCCCAGGACACTGCCCCAGCCCTCCCCCAGAGCCGGGCAGGGAGGCCCACAGCGCCAGGGCGGACAGGCCGGTGCCCAGGGCCAGGTCACTGAAGGAGGCTTCGAAACATAGCCAGAGGGAAAACAGGTTGGAGCAGCCACCCGGGGTCCCCACCCCTTCTGCGCCAGGGCTGCTGGGCCTGCACCCATGGGTGCCACACTGGCGACCGTGGCTTCTGCTCCTCTCCCATCCCCCACTTCCTCTGCAACCTCATCCTCCCCCACCCGTGGGCCTCACCTGCTTGGCCCAGCCCTGCCTGTCTTCCCAACAGGTTACCGGGGGAGAAATCACCTCCAGTAAACACTGTACCCCCTCAGCTGCTCCCGATCAATATTAATAAGGACAATAATAACCAAGCCTTATTAGGCAGCTGTCGGGAGCAGCCGCCATGGTAAGTGCTCGGGGACGAGGGGACAACCAGGGGACTCCGCAGGCCACCAGCAGCTCCTGGGGGTGGTGTCCACCCTTGGGTGGGCCTGGCCCTGGTGTTGCTCTGGGCAATGGCCTGGGCTGCCACAGCCTCCACAGCCTCGGTCTCCCGAGGGCAGGTCGCCAGTGAGCGTCCCCTGCGGGTGGGAGCCCTCATTTCCATGGTGCCTGTAACCTGGACGTGTATTTTTAACATCCTCCCGTGCCCTCGATTTGCTCGCTCATTGCATCCTGGTTTCCACAGCCCCCCAGGACTCGGAGCCTAGTTTTAGCGAAGGTCAAACACCGTTTCCTGGGGCAGCCTCCTTTCTGTCCCTGACCTCCGCAGAGAAGCGGGGCAGTGGATACTTTGAGCACTTCTGGTCCCCAGCAAGGGTGGGGAGGGGCCGGGGTCTCTCAGACCCAGCAAGGACTCGAGGTCCTTGTCACAGGGTGTCAGGCCAGTGTCCATCAGAGGGGCCCTGGGCTTTCTGGGCCTAGAGCTGCCAGTGACCTTATCGATCTCACTTGTATTTGGGGAAACTGAGGCACAGATGGATTTTTTTTTTTTTTTTTAGGGTGGGCCTTGGATAACCAGGCTAAGATGCTGCCCAAATCAGAGCCTGGGCTCTGGAACTTCGCCTCAGGAGGAAAAGGAGGGAAATGGGGCCACAGAACACAAAAGCTTCGTGGCGCACATGAGTATTCACAGTGCCGTTCAGTCGGCCCCACACTGCCTGGGCACCTGGTGACAGACGGAGCTTGGTGGGGAACACGTTCCACAGTGAGGCGGTGTCCAGCCCGTTAGTTGTTAGAAATGCAGGACACGTAGGAAGGGCTGTTGGCTGACCTGGTTTACAGGGTCCCCTGGCCAAGAGGCAGAGGCCATGCGACAGGAAGCGAAAAGACTCAGGGTGGCCAGGTGTGGGGGTGCACACCTGTCATTGGACGCTCTCGGGAGGCTGAGGCAGGAGGATCCCTGCAAGTTTGCAGCCAGCCTGGGATGCACTCTGTGCAGCCAGCCTGAACTACACAGTGAGACCCTGCCTCAGGAAGGAAAAGAAACTCTGGGCCGGCTCGGGCGGGGTTAGGGGACTGTGTTTTGAGAGCACTGGTTCCTGGGGGGCTCATCTTGACACAGACGCCACTCATGGTGACTAACGACAGACCACAGTGCCAAGCAGCAAAGCCCCGCATGCTCCCATGACCGAGCAGACAGCTGTGCACTGCAGAGACTGCTCGGTCCTCTGGTTGGGGCTCCCCAGAGCCGTATGCCCCCTGCAGCTGTGGCTGGGCCGCCCTCCCTGACTCCTGATTTCTGGGCCGGGGGCTGGGGCCAGGTCTGCTGCTACTTCGAGGCTCAGACAGTGCTGGCTACAGCTGCGGGCTGGAGCTTTTCATTCTCAGGGATGCTGGATGGGAGGCCAGGGTCCTCTCTGGAGAGAGCTGCTGCCCCTCACCCCGGGAAGGAGTGTGGGGCTCTCAGCTGGGTCTGTGGCAGGGAGGGGCGTAGCACCTGTGTATGTAGCTGAGTTGGACCCATCCTCAGTGTGCCTGGAAATGTGCGTGATGTGTGCACCAGCGCACAGATGTGTGTGTGCACGAGTGCATGTGAGAGTGCATACAGAGGGCTCTGTGTGTGTGTGTGCATGTGAGAATATGCACGCGTGTGTGTGCATGTGCTCAGATGAGGGTGCGTGTCTCCCCCACCAGCCAGGCCTCCACAGGCACAGGGATGGGGAGGAAGGCCCAGGGGCCAGGGCCAGGCACTCCCCCTTCCAGGGGCAGCAGTGTGAACACCTTGGAGGACACCTCCCCCCTGGACACATGCAGCTACAGACTGGGTAGATGCCACGCGTGGTGGAAAATCCCGCCCCCAGCTCCTAACTGCACAAAGCCCACAAAAGCCTCTCAGAACCTCTGGGATCTCTTTGGGATATTTCCCCCTTCCATCTGAAAGAGAATGAAGTTGGTGGGAGCACCCTGGGGTGAGGGGGACGGAAGCCCTCGGAAGCAGGGTGTGCCCCACCCAGCAAGGCAGACACTCTGGAACCTCTCGGCTGCTGGACCAGAGGAAGACCCCGTGCAGAGCATGTCGGGTTTTCAAAGAGGAAAGTTTGCTTTAGGGACCAAGGGGGTCACTGAACTAACCCTGTGGAAAGGCCCAGCCCCAAGGCCCAGGCTGGGGGAGGGGCGTGCTCCTTCTTGCCTAGCACAGTGCCAGGCTTGGGGGACCTAGAGGTTCCCCTGTAACTCAGGGCTGGGAGAGGGCTGCTGTGGTATCCACAACAATGCCCGGGTGCTCAGGCCTCCTGAGCCAGTGATGCAGGCCAGGGTGCACCGGAGTGGAGATGGCCGTCCACACTGGCCTTGAAGGTCCTTGCAGGGAACAGGAGGAGGGTGGGGGCCAGATGACCATCGCCTTGCCTGACCCAGCCGCAGGCCTGCATGTGAGTGGCAGAGCCAGGTCCAAGGTGGCAGTGCTTTCAGGAGGTTCTGCCACCAGCGCTGGACAGTCACAGACCGCTGTGAGCCTGACTCCTTACAAGCGGTAGAGGGGTGAGTCAGTGACCTCAGCCAGGCTGTGCACATAGAGAAGCAGGAGAAACGATCTCCCCGTCCTGGGGAGGTGACAGTAGGGCTCACGCTGGCCTTTGTCATCTTACCTGTCACTCAGGTCTGGCTGGACTTCCTGCTTGACTCTGCACCCCCAGGCAGGGACCAGGGAGCAAACCAGAGTGTGAGTATGGACAGCTTGGTCAGGCCCACAGCGCTGCCCCTGTGCCACCGTGGTCACTCAGGGGTGGCTCTGAACACCAGGGAAATGACAGCTGCCAGCAGGAGCCCAGGGGGCTGAGAGGCCTCTCACAGGGCTCCCTGGGTGCCTCCTGAGACACAGGATCCATCCCAGAGTATCCAGCCCCCGTGTGCACAGAGCCAGGGCAGGCGTGACAATGCCAGGCCAAGCACAGGGGACGCCTCCGTCAGACACCAGATGGGTGACCTTGGACAAGAAAAGGCTGTGCTTTTGCTTAGAAATGGGAAAATTGGCAGCCACTGTTGTGGACAGACTGGTGAGTGGCCAGGGGGGTGGTCCTTGTCACCTTCAAAGACTCAGTAGTGTGCAGGACAGCTACTGAGTGCCCATTCTAACTCCTCTCAGCTGGGCCACGGTGCCTAGGGAGTGGGGATAGACTAGAGCCTTCCATCGCACCCTGTCACCATCTCCACTGCCACCTGGGGCAGCAGGAAGTGGAGGGGATGGGCAAGGCTTGAGTTGCCAACCTGCAGACTCCTGAACACCTCCCCCACCGTCTCTCCCTCTGTTGGGGGGACTTGGCCTCCTCTCCAATCAGATCTCGTAGCCTCGCACCCCGGAGCCGGCTGGCAACATAACAAAGAGAATTGTCTATGCATTTGGGGACTAAAACTAGAAAGCACTTGATTTGATAAATGTCACCTACCGGAGGCATTTTCAGAAATGTATGCGGCAGCAGCGGCGGCCCAAGCAACAACAATGTCAAAGAAAACTGGCTTCCCGCTGCCCAGTAATGATGGCTTTGTACTTTTCCAGGACTCGAAGGAAGTGGCCCCCAGGGACCACTGCAGAGCAGGGCATGACTCACCCTTGCCCGCCAAGGCAGCTGGTTACCTGGGCACAGCCAAGAACACACTCCGGATTCCTCAGATGCTTCTGGACCCCCCTTCCCCTCAGACCCAGGCCCAGGTTCCACTACACTCACTGGAGGCAAGGGCCGCAAAGAGGGGGACTACTTCCCCTCCCCCAAACCCCAGCATCTGGGCACCATTTCACAGTCCACCCAAGCGGAGGCACCAAGGGTACAGCTCCAAAGGGGCCCTTGGTAGGGTCCAGGGCAGCTGGCTGGGGGTCCGGGGGCTCAGTGTGCAGAGGAGGATGATTCCCTCAGCAGGCACTATGGGGCTGGAGGAAGATGACGGTCCCCGTGGTGAGGACAGGGCTGGAGGAAGATGGTCCCCGTGGTGAGGACAGGGCTGGAGGAAGACAGTCCCTGTCATGGTTTATGTCTGGATGTCCCCTCAAAGCCTCATGTGGTGGGGCCTTTCAGAGGTGGCTGGATCTAGGGCGTGTGGTGCTGGGGTTAAGGGTGTGTGGTTACTAAATTAGTGCTGAGTGGTTGGCATAGTTCGGGGTGAGTAATGGGAAGGCCCACCCTGGGTGTGAGTGGCACCACCCAGAGGACAAGCAGCCTGCACGGGATGA
>PVJX010030808.1:0-21739 GCA_004027295.1 Dolichotis patagonum
TTTTTTTCTTTTTTATCAAAAATGAGATATTATAATACCCATTGATCATTTTCTGTTATTCGGTTCAGAAAGCCCTGGAATTCTTTCACTATATGCATGGCTTCATACTATTGTGTTATGTTTGATATTATTGTAATTGAAACTATGCTCAACTATAGCAGAGTAAGAGATATGGTGTTAGATACTGTTGATGTCCAGTGGACTTAATGTAAAGTACTGTGTTGCCTATGTTGTCCTCTTCTGATCTGCTCTGTACTGCCCCCTTTTGTTTTATTCTCTTTTAAATAAAAAAGATAATAAATAAAAATAAAAAAAATTTAAAAAAATTCAAATCTGAAACAATTTTAATCAGAAGTATTTTGAATAATGAATATATACTATATATGCATATGTGTATATATAAATATATGTATACACAATATTTTCCTGTGTTCTTGTAATTAAATTTTTATAAGTTCATGTTAATCTAAACAATTCAATTGTGCTTCTCAGTTGTATAATATCTGAAACAGAATTGCTATTATTTTTTGCTTTTTGTTATAGTTCTTAGCTTTTACTTATAATGATTAGACATTTAAGAAACCAAGATTATTGGAATATACTTTATAATTAACAAAAACATTTCATATGGTATTTAAGAATAATATATGCTTAATGAAAGAACCCAATGATATTTCCAACTAATTCCTAACATAAGTTTGGGTTATACTGTATGTAGCTAAGTTTGCAAATAATTTTGCAACTAAACAAACAACAACGTACTTGCTTTACAAATAAGGACTATTAGTTGTGATTGATAATATCTGAATTTTGCCAACCATATTAAATAATGAGTGCTCCATATAGACAAAATCAATAGCCAATTCTGATTAAAATCTTGGCTCCAGTTCAAAATTGCCATGAGACAGAGTTATCATTTAACAGCTTGTAAACATGCTTACTTAACCAGTGTTCATTAATACAAATTAGTTGAAGACAAATGTTCTTAATAGCTGTATTTAAAGATTTTGCTTTCATGATGCTAACACAGAACCAAATTTAATAGTTTTGACTATCGTAACTGCCAAAGTCCATTGTCGTGGAAGATGTGGCAATCTTAGTATTGAGTTATAGGTCCCCTACTATAGGATAGGAAGATCACAGAGTAATTAGCACAAGCTAATAGCTGGACATGCATTGAATGTGGGGATGGGACAACAACGGAGGATGACTATCTTTCTGTAGGTTCAAGAGCAAACAATATTCTAGATTCTCTTTCTTCAAAGGAATACACAAATCTCAGGATATGACTGTTATAGAACAGTCTCATTGCTTTTGATTCATTTGCTTTTCAAATTCCTTACCATAGGTATACCTTTACTGCAGTATAGAAGCCCTTCTCTCAGGTACCACTAAGAAAAATCTGAGTAAAATATGAGATTTCCTTTACTCTCAAAATGGCAGCCCTATTCCTACCACAGACTTGTACCACACATGTATAATCAAGAATTCCAGACCATTTACCTTGACAAGTTCTAAACAAACATAATTTTTAGAAGTTCTTTAACAGAGTTCTCAATCTGAAATTATCTTTGAGCAGTGGGGATAATGAAGCCAATGTTCTGCATGTGTTAGAATCAGCATTCTACCCAGAAGAGTATGCATGATGCCCACCAATTTCTCAGAGGCCCCTCAACGTCCCAGAGAAGGGAAAGGGTCCTCATCTTAGTAGAAATATCTACCTTAAATACCTAAACTACAAACATATCGTTTTCTATTTTTCATAGATTATTTGTGCTGACCTTTACAATTCACCCTGAGCTCTCACTCTGGGCAGGAAGTTTCTCTGGGAATTGATCATCCTATCAATTGTTTATTCCATCAAAAGCAACTTCTAGGATTATTTTCTGTTGCTTAAAGGGTAGCTTCAAGTTGTCTTCTAAGACGCAATTTTCAGGCTCAATCTTGTTTCTTCTTTTGCAGTATTCCCTAGTATTTACTTCTCCATTTAAGAGGCAGCTTCTGGCCATGTATTTATCAGTGGATAACATATACTTACTATAGCACGGAGTCACATCAAGTGCTGCGTGCCCTCCATCAGTCTCTAGGGAAAAACATGTCACTCCTACCCCATCATTGAGATCTTGCTGTTAATGCTGACTGTCAGCACATAGTGATTAAGATTAACTTGTTGCTTTGACAAATTGCAACTTTCCAGGGACACAGAGTATCCCTGGAAAAATAATAATAATACCAAAAGTTAAGTAAAAGAAAATTTTATCATATTATATAATCTCTATGTTCTAGTCAGGGTTTTTCTTCAGTAAAAATATCTAGGAATATCATGTCATAAAATGTAGTATTCATTTTGACATTAAATTTAGTAAGGAAATATTTAACCTTGAAGTATTCTTTATGGACAATCATCCTTGACTGTAATAGGTGTTTTAAAAAGTATTTACATATTGCAACTAGACCAAATTAAGAGACTTTTCTTTTTGTCTTTAAACTTGTCTTTCAAGTATCAAGTAGTACTTGATACTCCAACACATTCTGAGACTCACTAGATATGCTTTTTTTCTCATTATGATCCACATTGTGTTATAGCTGTCGTTCCATAATCACTCTGCCCTGTTGTGATTTTGCTCATAATTTCATCTCCTACAGTCAAATCTTCCAGCCCTCTGGAAGAAAATTTGCAGCCACCTGCCCCCTTTTACTGAGTTGAGAGTCACTTAAATATTTATGAACAACTGTTGGGTGCCTGGGCTTCACATCAGGCACTAGAGATAGTACCTAAATGAGGTAAAGATCCTTGTTCATACTTTAAAAACTAAGGCAATGGAAATTAGACTAGCAGTGAGAGATTTCAATACAATCTTAGAGTTAAAGTCAGAGATACAACTGTAACGAACAAGAGAAGCACAAAACCCCTGAGAGACTAGAAAAGACTTGTCAAAGGAGAAAACTTTTCAGTAGATGAGGAGGAATTAAGCAAAAGAGTGAGAATATATTTCAAGCTAAAAAATGTCTCTGGAGATACAAACAAGAGATGATAAATCTGGAAAATTGTGGGTAGTTTGGTATGGGTGGACACTGCAGTTCACAAAAGAAGATGCTAAAGATGAGTCTGGAACAATAAGCAAGGAACCAAATCAACAGGATTTCCTAAAAGATGGCAGGAGATTTGGACTTTCTTCTGATGATAAAAGAAACCTTTGGAAGAAATAGAAATAGTATTTAATCATCACTTCTATGAGTACAACATAGTTCACCCCTTAATTCTTTTTCTCTGATGTTTTATGGGTTCTTTATTATCTTAAGTAGAAGAGAAGAGCCACATCAGATCATATGGTATAATACTATACTCAAAGCATTCTACAAAGGGGTAGTGATTGATTGATTGATTGATTGACATAGCTGTTTCTATTTGCAAAGAGTTTTCTCTTTGCATTTGCAAAGAGCAGATTTTCATGAGGGAAACATCAGAGGCCAAAGAATGAATGACTGCCTGAAAGAAGAGACAAAGCAGGAAAACACTCAGCTGGAGAAACAGAAGCTTGGTGTTCTTCACAATGTTCTTGGTCAGCCCTGCATTCTCCTTTGAATTCTTCAACCTGAATACCACCAAAGAAAACCCCTCACCCTATCTTTAAATCCCACGTATGTGCCTTAATTCTTACAAGACCTTACATTTGTCAGTTTCCTCCAACTAAATCCAAAATTTTGGAATTTGTGTGACTATTTTTTATCTTATACTGGTAGTATTTGCCACTAGTAAATTGAATTCTAAATTGTTCAATGGGCTATTGCATCCTGAATATTATAAGTAGACTCTATGTGTCTTAATTAGTCCTTCATTGTTTTAATTGAGACATTTTTCCATTATCAAAACATGTTCTTTCAGGCCCATTTTTTAAATCATGAGCTGAAATACTGTTGATTACTAGAACAGAAATAGTTATATCAATAAACAAGGAGTTTCCTTACTATTAAATAGAATTATAGGAATAATAAACCACCATAAAATCCAGAGAAAAGTGAAGTGAGGTCTTTGAAAATAGCAAAATAACACTTAATGTCTTGGCCCCCCAAAATATTTCAAAATGATAAGAATTGGTATTGTTATTGCTAATAATGTTTTAATTTCATGTGTTTTTCTATATCTAATAACTGATGATAATTTAGTATTCATGAAATCTGACCCTGATAATAGTTTAAGAAGACTAGATTCAGCACCTTCCTTTCCAGCTTCTTATTTTTCCATTCTTCACAATTTATGAACTACTCTACAATTGCTAGAACATTCTATGTCCTTAGTCTCTTTACCTTTGAAAATATCCTACACCTTGCTGCTAAATTCTCACGGATCCTTTGATAGTCGATTCAAAACCAACTCTTTCTTTACTTTCCCAGGTAGAATTAGTAACTCTCTTTTCTTTGCTTATATTTCAAGTTGCACATATTCTTGCTACCTTATGTTTACGCTATATTGTTATTATAGTGTTAACGAAGGTGTCTGTAGTTTTTTGCCATGGTTTAAAAAGTGTTTGTTCACAGTTTGTCTTTGAATCTCAGTCTTTCCTTTAAAGTTCAGCTTCCTATTCCTTGAAATACATTTTTAATAATTCTTTTCAACATAGGTTTTTGATAATTCCTACAGTTTTTCTCTGAATATTTTATAATTTCACTCTCACCATTGGAAAGCAATTTAGGTAGAGGTTGTCTTTGCCTAGAATTCCTACTATCATACAAGTAGTGTATAGTCAATTGGTACATCTGTGGAATTTTTTTAGTCCCTGGAGACCATACATCCTCCCCCACCACATTCCTGACCCACAGGCAGAAATAAGTTGGTCTTTTGCCTTTCTAGCTGTCTAAGTCCTCCACCCAGTAGTGAGCACTCAAGTATCCTCTAATATTCCACACCACATATCTCTTAGCATTTTCCAAACCAGCTATCACTCACATTCCCTACTCTCATAGAAGTCCAAGGACAGTTCACAGTGGTCCAGTGGTTGGCTTGTGACTTTCCCAGTTCATCAATAAATTTTTCTTTCAATTTGGTTCTGTATTGTTCAAAATAGATGGCTTTGTATTAACAGCATTTGTATTTACCTTTTGGTTGGGATGACCTCTACACTAGCTCATTCCATGTATTTTGGGGGTTTGGGGAACATGTCATGGGCTTGTGTTCCTCTGACATGAGCAACTTATAGGCAGATAGTCTTAGTTGAGTTTTAATAAGGTGCAGTCCACATCAATAAATCTCTGTGGAATGAATGAGTGCATGGTGAGACCCAGAGTCTGTCACTTACCAGTATGAGATGGAGGCATCAGTCTGCTTCTGTGTAAGATGAGAATACTGAGTAGAACTAAGCATTATGAAATTGGTTCTAAGAAATATAAAGAAATTGCTTTATGAAATATTAGGCATTAACATTGCCTCCCATGTAAATGTGACAATATTCCAGACAGTAATGGCCAGAGAAAAAGACATGACCAATCTTTTGAATGTCATCTTTAACTATGATTTATACCTTCTCAAATCTAGGTTGAGCATGTTGAATCCATTTATCTAGAGAATAAATGTTCCAATGGATGACAATTACCTTTTAAAAATACCCCCTCTATTTCAAAAGATAGTATGACACTTAAAAAAGAATCACAGATGGTTAAATTTAGGGTGTTGAACAAATTCCAATCTAAGATTATTCTTTGGCACTGGGCCTAGAGCATTTTTATATTATGGTAAATCGAATAAATTTGAATTCACTTTACATTCTTTGCTTTTTGTATATTTTTCTTCTGAGACAACCAACCACTGGTATTTATTTTTTAGCACTATAGCTAAACATACTATATGCATACTACCAAATTCTCTGTAAGTCTACCTTATTACTATTCATTCATCTATATTTTGAAACATAACTCTCATCTAATAAAATCCTGATAAAATTTCACCCCGAGTAATATGAAAAAAAAATTGCACCATAAGTCTTTCTTTTTCCTATAGTAAAAATGTCCAATGTTTAGTCAGTTTGGAGTCTGTAATGTTATTTTCTTGTATTCTTCTTTCTTTAGGGCTCTGCTTTATGCCTCCCAGTTAACTTTGTAAAATAATGATACAAGTAAAGAAAAAGATCTTTTACTATGTATTTTGCTAAGATCATAGGAAGTAACTTAAGAATTAATTGTGTCAGGCTGCTTTTGAAGTCTGAGATGGAATAGATTTGTCTAGCCAGGCAGAAGAGGAACCAAGTCTTACACATCTTCTAGAGAACAGAAGGAACCACGGAAATGGCCTGAATTCTGTCTTTCATGTGTACATGTGACTCAGTTCCCACAGTTCTTTTGGGGATAAAATAAATCATAGACATTTCTTGTAAGTCACCCCATTAGCCCAAGGAGCAACACATGATGAATACTTTTCCTCAGTTGTTTATTCAAGAAAACTACCTGTTACGATTGTGTGAGGCAAGGGCAGGTGCAAATCAGACAGATAAAGCCCTTGTCTTCCTAGTACTTATGTAAAGAGTTATCTATGGGGCCATTTAAGTATATATCACAGCAGATAGGGAGAGAGGGGAAATGCATTTTACCAAAATGAACTAATACCTGTATAGCAATGATTACTTTTAAAAAATACTTCAGGTCATAGGCTAAGGAAAAGCTCCAAGGCTGGGCTGGGGGAGGAGTATTTAGCACATAAGACTGGAAAGTGCTCTAGGAGAAAGTGTTGTTGAAGCTAAACTGTAGTTGTGGAGAAGGAGCCCTGATGTGAGAAAACGAATGAGAGGAAGCAGGTGCCAAGGACATGAAGGAAGAACAAAGTACAAACTGAAGTCCTCCATGGCTAGGAAGAAGGCTGATGTGGGTGGACACCAGGGAACAATGACAGAAAAATGCTGTGGAGGGAAGTCACATCCTAAGGGAAGTCCAGGCCCTATGACCAGGAAAGGGTTGTTGTTGTTGTTATTGTTGTTGTTGTGGTTGTTGTTGTTTTACTGTCTTTACAAAAGGCGGCTTATAACATTAAGCTGCTTGATTTCATTAGCCTTGCTGCTTCTTCAGCTGCTACCAACGTCATAGAGCAGCTTGGTTCTACTAGACAGGGTCTTAAGAGTCTTGCAATATCTACAGATAGATCTCAACACACTGCTTGCACAGCTTTCTCTTTCACCTTTGGAATTAAATATTTTCACTATTTAATTCTCACATTCCCTATCCTAGAGAAAGATCTGGTACGAGCTACCCATTCCCACCTTGGGAAAGAAACTACACAAATCTCTGCCCAAACTGAGTGAAGAGAGCCAGTGTAAAAGCTGCAATAATAATATAAATTTTCAATAAGGAATTTTCTATCCAAAAATATGGACAGTATTGATTAACAAGAAGTAAATGAGAGAGAAAAAATGAATATCAACATTTTCAGAGTGGGTGCAATTCCTCATTGCTCAGCCTTGTCCTTCACAAGTCGACCCTAACTAGAGACACCAGCACAAGTTCAGGACCCATCCTCACTTCTGGCCACCTGGCACAAATTCAACAGTCCAACTATCTGCCCATCTTTAATTATTGTTAGAAAGAACTCACTGGAAACACTTCTGATTATAGTTCTATAGCAAAAAATAAATATGAGAAGAGACATACAAGGTGAAGTCTAAAAGGATTTCAAACAAGAAATTTCCATCATCCTTAGGATACATCACTTTTCAGCACATTGATGTGTGACAATAGGCAGAGATTGTTACCCGAGCCAGAGAAAATCACCTGAGCCTCAGTATCCAGGCTGTTGATTGGCATTTTATGAAGTAGGCATGGTTGATTGAGTCTTAGGCCAAGAAGTTAAATTCAATCTCCACCACTTCCCCCCTTTTCCTCCCCAGAGATGGGGCTGATCCCACCTAGTTGTTCTTTCTTATACAACCAGACTCATCCTGAGCTGTCATTAACTTCAGATATTGGATGTGGTACCAAGGACCCACCATTAATAATAAAGGCACTTCTTTCACTCTGAAAAGTCCAAGGTTATGGACTACTTCCAAAAATCAGGTGCAAAAACCAGCCATATTCTTTATTATGTGTTAGAACTCATCAAATCAGACGTGTAATCAGCGGCCTATTCTGTGTGCAATTCTTGACTACAATTCAGGTTGTCTGAGTCAGGAACAAGCAGGGCTTGTTGCTTAGATGTCTTGGCAAACCGGAGCTTGGGAATTCAGCATCATTATAAAAGTGTTGCAGATTCCTGTCATCCAGCCTGGACATCACACAGCATTTCTGTGTGTTTCTTTCCTATCTGACAAGTGTCACAATTCTACCTCTTCCCTACACCAAGTGCAAGTCAGATATTTGCCTTTGTTGGGCAATGTTGCACTAAGAAGACGGCATCAGTATTACAAAAAATGATGAGAGAAAGGCAAATCTGGCTTGTTCTTTTGTCCAGGTTAGCATGGTCATAAATAGAACCTCACTGTCCTTAACATTTAGAGCCAGAAGCTGCTGTCAACTCTTCAAAATTTTCTTTGTCTACTAGCAACAAAATAGAAAAAAAATACAAAATAATAAAAAAAGGCCTAAGTGACTCAATGGGAAGATTATCTAGAGAACCTGATGTCTTTGGGCTAGTACATGTGTGACTTTACTGAATGGTTTTCCAGATGACCTTGCATAGAATGGTTTTCCAGATTGACCTTGACTAGTACATAGAAACTGCCTCCTCCACTTCCTGACATAGGTACCAGCTAGAGATGTGGCCTCAGAATGTCTGCGTCACTCTTTGAAGGGCTGCAATGTATCTTTCTGTGATTGCTGGGCCTACACTGACCCGAGGACTGAAATGGATGATGATACTCACGTGATGGCTGACTTCAGACAGAAAACCATGAAATTGAATTGCCAGATGTTTCCAAGCATTGTGTAGACTCACCATCCAGAAAACTGAATTTTCTTCTAACAAGATTATATTGTCTTGGAGCCTTACTTTAATGTTCTTTCCTACCATTCCCACTCTTTCCAAGTGACGAGTTTTGTTTTGTTTTGTTTTTAAATGTTTCAGAAGAAATTTAACATCTTAATAATTTTTTGATGGCGTATTTTAAAAGGGTTCCAAGGATTTCCTTAATGAGTATGATTAAAAAACATAGACATTGAAATGATTGTCATGAAAGAAGTTTTATGTTAAAAAGCAAAGCAAAAAAAGGTAGAAGTGATACAGAATTTCAAAAAAAACAGTAGGAAATTAACACTAGTTAACTTATTGCATATTGTTATCTCAGTAATCTGAACAACTACTTCAAGGAAAGTTTTTTATATTCATGGAGCCTCCTAAACAGGAGGCACAGTGCACTATTTCTGTCCACATGGGGAAACACCGAGGTTTGCCGGGGACAGGAAAGGGAAAAATATGGTCAAGAGCCTGTGTTATAGTTTTTTCCGGCAGGAAGGGGTAAGATAGGATCAGGAGGTTGAGAGCTGACTAATTCTAATAATCACAGCAGGCTGTAGGGCACGGAGACTGGCCCTGGTCATCTGGTACTTGGCCCTGGAGGGAGTACAGCATGGAGTAGAACCAGTAGTCAGCATTCTGGGTTAATTGGTTTGCATAGGAAAAGCAAGGTCAGAAACAGGTTGCCTGCTTCTCTGGGCAGTATTTAACCATTACAGGGCAGTTCCTCCAAATTCAGCAAGGCACCAGATGTCAAAGCAGGAAACAGAAACTAGGAAATGCAATTATGACATGGAGTTAGGAAGAGATCTTTAAATCATAAGTCCTTATAACCTTTAGCATTGAGATTTTTTAAGTTTTAGTTTTTACATAAATAACTCATGCAATTGTGTCAAGTACTTAAATGTCTAAGGGAAGAAAAAAAGCAAACGTTACCTTAGAGAGCAAATTTTATATCACATCAGAATATTTGGGTGAGCAGTTGGCCTGGACAACTTCTTGCACCTAGGCTGCACCTAGAACAATTAATTCAGAAGTTCTTTGGCTGAGCATCGGTATTTTATTCAATGCTACAGCTGCAGGTAGTGATAAGCCACCCTGGAGACTGAGTGTTCTTTAATCGTGGTTCTTAGAGTGTGCACTGAAGGTCACCCACAATAGCATCATCTGGGAATCTGTTTTGAAATGTAAGTTTTTGAGGTTCCACAGCAATCCAGAGAATCAGAGGTTCTGAGGATGATCTCAGCAATGTGAGTTTTCACTGGCCCTCCAGAGGACTCAGCTATACTACACTGTTTTTCAAACTATTGCACAATTACTTACTAGGTTCCCCATAAAGTACAGGCACATAACTCATATGTGAGAGTGCATGCCTCTAATCCCAGCTACTCAAGAAGTTGAGGCAGGAGGGTCATGAGTTCAAAGCCATTACTGGGCAACCGAGCAAGACCTTCTCTCAAAATAAAAAATGTAGAGGTCCGATGATAGTGAGTGGAAAAGAAGGAACAGGAACCCAACAGTCAAAACAGGTTCATTGCTAAACCTGAGAGGGACCTATCTGTGCAAGCACAAAATAGAATGTGTCTTTTACAAGCTAACAGGCTTTTTTATGGGATTTTTTGATAGACTCTTGACAGGGAGGTCAAAAAAATAGAGGGCCTGTGGCTTGCTGATGTGTCCTCTGTATCCTCTATAACCTATCAATGTGTCCTTAGGGGACTGCTCATGACCTGTTGTCCTGCCTCTGTTACATACTGACCTGTCCTCTGTGACCTCTATTTCTCTAAAGTGGCGGGTGGGGTCATTCAAACTGGAGGTGTCCCTTTGTGGGCTGTATCAGATGTAGCTCAGTGGTAGAGTGCTTGCTTAGCATGCATAAGTCCCTGGGTTCAATTCCCCGTATTTTTAAAACAATGATACAAGGCTCATGTAATATTTAGGTTTCTCATTCAACTGATTTTCTTTTTCTTTTCTTTTTTCTTTCTTTTCTTTCTTTCTTTCTTTCTTTTTCTTTCTTTCTTTCTTTCTTTCTTTCTTTCTTTCTTTCTTTCTTTCTTTCTTACTTTTTCCCCCAAAATCCAGCAATGCTAATCATCTAAGGAATCTTGGAAAAAAGCTGATTGTAGCAGTGGGTCTGAGGGTGGGGCCTGGGATTCTGCATTTCTAACAAGTTCACAACACTTTTTACTCTTTGTCCCTTGAACCACACTAGAGCAGCAAAACTCTACTGGATATCTTGCAAATAGTCTCAGTGTCCTATAGTAGAGGGTAATCAACAAATACAATTTAATCACCTTAAATTCTACAACATAGATGGTATGATAGTCTTAATAACATTACTCAATCACACCTGCCTTCCTGTTTTGCCAAAGAACTTGGATTTTTTTCTGGATTTGAGATTATTTAGATTCTATTTAAATACAACTCTTTGAATTTGCAAATCCAAATCCTGAAACCACAAGAAAATGTATCTCTGCAAGAATATTGAGAATACTTCCAAAAACAAAGGAAATGAACAAGATAGATAATTGCCAACCTATCATAATATTCTCATGCTCTGTTATAAAGCTCAAATCTAGATGAGGCACTTTTTATTTTAGAAAGCAATTGAAATTTCTATATTGAGACATTCTTTTCTACTCAGTCAAATGAAGCAACTGCAATTTCTCTTCTGTTTAGGAACAATCTGGTGCTTCCATCTCGAAAGCTGCTATTTACATATCAACAGCTTTGTTCAGCATCCCTGTTCTTTGGTCAAGTGTGAAATTACAATAAGTAGAGAACAGAGTGGTACCCACAGATAGTAAGATTTTGAAAAAGGCCAAAAAGGAGTAAACAGGGACATGAGATGCAATAAACAGTGTGGATTAAAGTACACATGAATTTTCTTAATATAAAACATTTATGTCATAATAAACATTGTTTTTGCTCTTGTCTTTCCTTTATGAAGTAATTAAATTCAATGTAGCCTATGAGATGATTTTACATAATTCAACATCACCTTATCAGAGAAGCTTAGAGACTTGCACCTGTCCTTGTGCATGGCAGTTGTGTGTTAGAGTTATTAGAGGAGCAAATTGTTTAAGAAGGTTTAGACTATTTATTTTTGCTGTGATAAATTTTATTCTATTGTTATTTCAAAGGTCCCTAAGCATCCAGTTCTTTGAGGGGAAGGGCGCTGGAGCAGCAAGATTAGGTTAAAATAAATCATAGAATTCTCAATTCTGCTAAATGTATAGAATACTCAACTCATTTTGGTTTATTTTAGAAATTAGAAACTAAATAAATAGAACATGAAGTTTTATCATACAGATTTATTCTTTTTAATCCGTCCTTTTACTTTTTGTTTTCTGTTTTTTATTTTTTGTCTTTTGTTTGTGTTAGTTTGTGTTAGTTTTTGTTTGTTTGTGAAGACTGAACCTAGGATCTCACACTGAGCTATAACCCCAGTACTTTTTACTTTTTATCTTAAGACAAGGTCTTGCTAAATTGCCCAGAATGGCCTTGATATTGTGTTCCTTCTGTCTCATCCTCTCAAGTAGCTAGAATTACGGGTATGCACCACTGTACCTGGCTATTCTCTCCTTGTTTTGTTTTTCCAATTATACATTTTAAAGTTAACAAATCAGAATTGTATATATTTATAATGTACTTCACAATGTTTTGAAATATATTCATATGGTAATATAGCTCAGTGGAGTTTATTGATGTAGCATTATCTCATTTATCTCATGTAGTTATCATGTTTTTGGTGAGGGTGCTTAAAATCTACTCTTAGTAATTTTCAAACCATGGTACATTTTTATGTACTCTTCTCACTATATTACACAGTAAGTCTCTTGAACTTCTTCCTCCTGGTTAGAATTTTCTACTCTGACCAACGTCCCCTCCCATGATAATTTATTCTAATTTGTATG
Source organism: Dolichotis patagonum (assembly GCA_004027295.1). Lineage (NCBI taxonomy): Eukaryota > Metazoa > Chordata > Mammalia > Rodentia > Caviidae > Dolichotis > Dolichotis patagonum. The sequence continues at coordinate 12,847 of PVJX010030808.1, forward strand.
ATGGATATAGTGCGTGTGAACCAAAAACTACCCAGTCCCTTTGCTGGGTCCACACATAGGTTCCAACCAGACATTTTCTTTGAGGCCTTATTTTAAAAATTATTTTTTCCTGGTGACTATGTGTGTTTCATAGAAAGATATGACCATTTTGCTTTTTAATGTATTTTTATTAGCACATGTTTGTGGTACATAATGCATACATTCATCCTGGGAGCTGGCATATGCTTCTATCACACCTTAATCCTCTTTATTTCTCCTTCCCTTCCTCTCCCTCTGCTCTCCATCTCTAAATCCCTTTACCATCTGAAAAAGGCATGCTCCCTGTTTCCTGTTATCTAATATTTATTTTGTTTTTTAAATTATTTATACTTTAGATTTCTCATATAAGTGGAGCTATGTGATAGTAAATCTCTTGTGTCTGATTTATTTCACTTAGAATCACAGTTTCAATGTATATCCATGTTCCAACAATGGTTCATTTATCCTTCCTTATTGTCTGAGTAGTACTCCATTGTGTATATAAACAGTATCACACTTTCTTTTTTTTATATTAGGTCAAACTTTTTAAAAAGAATTTTTAAAACTTTGTGAAAAAATTAAAACAATAAAATAATTACTATATTTAATAACTATTCATAGTGATTGAACATAAAACTAAAATAGTATTTAATACTGAGCCTCAGAACAAGGCCACAGATAAGATTGAAATTCTGTGAAATTGGTGTGTGGATCTTTATAAAATAAGTGAAAATTCTAAACTACATAATAAATATGAATAAAAGAAGTCTTGCTGGAATTCTCATTTCATTGAATCTGTAGAAGTTTGAGAAATAAGCTGTTGACCATATTTTCTTTATCCATTTGTCGGTTGATGGGCATGCAGGCCACTTTTAAGACTTAGCTATTGTGAATTGTGCTGCTATAAACATGGGTATGCCTGCATTGCTGTAATGTGATGACATCTTTTACTCTTTCAGAAAGATAATTAGAAGCGGAGTAGCTGGGTCCAATTTAATTTCTATTTTAAGTTTTCCAAGGACTCTCCATACTGATTTCTAGTTTACACTCCCACCAACAACATAGAAAGGTTTCTTTTCCCAACAGCCTTGCCAGCATTTATTGTCTTTTGAGTTCTTGATGATAGTGCTTGTGTCTGGAGTAAAATAGAATCCCATTTGTGTTTTGCTAATGACCAAAGATGCTAAACATTTTTTCATGTACTTATGGGCCATTTGTCCTTCTTTTGAGAAGTGTTTATTTATTACCATTGCCAACTTTCTGATTGGGTCTTGTATTTCGATGGAGTCTTTTTTAAAATTCTTTAAATATTCTAGACAGTAGTCCTCAGTATGAGGAGTATCTGGCAAAAATGTTTCTACATCAAAATTTGATATAATTATACTTCTTGATTCTTGGTGTTATTCCTTGTATAACTGAGCTTCTGTTCAGGAAGTCTTTACCTATGCATTTGTCTTTAAGAGTTTTATCTATTTTATCTTCCTGCAGATAAAGAGTTTTTGTTTTAATATCTAAATCTTTGTTTCATTTTTATTTTACTTTAATACAGAATGAGAAATAAAGATCTAGGTTCAATCTTCTGCACAAATTTCCAACCACCATTTGTTGAAGAGGCAATCTTTTCTTTAGGGAATGTTTTGGCCCCTAATCAAAGATCAGATGGCAAAATGTGCCTAGGGTTGTTTCTGCGTCTTCTGTTGTGTTCCATTGATCTGCATGCCTGCTTTCATGCCAGCAGCATGCTGGAGCTTTGTAACATAACTTGAAATCTGAGTTTATGATGCTCCCTGCTTTGCTCTTTCTGTTCAGGATCACTTTTGCTATTTTGGATCTCTTCTGAATTCATATGAACTTTAGGATTGTATTCTTTAGTTTTGCAAAGAATGCTATTGGTATTTTGATTGGGTTGGCATTAAATATATATATATATATATATCAGTTTTAGAAATATCACTATTTGGGCAATATTAATTCTCCCTTTGCAGGAATGCAGAATGTCTTTCCATTTACCTTCTTCAATCTCTTTTTTCAGAGTGCTATAATTTTCGTTATGCAAGTCTTTTATTTCTTTAGTGTTTTTATTAAATAATTTTATTTAAAGAGTAAACAACAAAACAAAACAAAACAGAATAAAGGGTAGCAACAATACAGTATTCCAAGGAAAGAAGGAAAATTACAACAACAAAAAAACTAAGAAATTATTGCTTGACAAATTACTGACTTATTGGAAATAGTTGTTCAATTTACAAAGTTAAAACATGTAAAGTAGACATTCAAACAGTGAGACTGTTAACATTTCTGCTCCACAATCTGACAAAAACAGCAATATGGTCATCCATCTTACCCATGCATAATATACATGCAATTATATCAAAAGGTTAAAATTAAACACAACAAAACAGAGCAAAGCGGATCACGAGAAAGCAATGTAAGAGACAAAATTTCAAAACTAGACAATCAGAGATATTCACTCTCTATCATATTGACTCTTGTTTTCTTCCAAATAGTTGTCCAGATTGTCGCATACAGGGAATTAACATGAAACAACCTAGTACGGAACTGATCTAAGCAGGACGAGGAGGGCATTTCAGGTCTTCAAGACCAGACATTAGGAAAGCCAAGAATGGCTGTCATAGTGTCTCTCATTCTCCTCAAAACAGCTTTCCATACCTTAATGTGTGTTGAACTTAAACAAACCAAAGCAAGCTAAGATCACTTTGAACAAAAAGTGATACTTTTGCTGGACTTCACATCATGACATTATGGAATTAGCACTTGGTATTGTAGTGTCTCTTTTTCTTCAAAGTAGTTGTTTATTTCAACATGTGTTATATAGTTGGTTCGCGTAAACTGTTTATAATCTCTACACATGCATGAGTCTCTACATGTATATCTATCATTTCTGTATTAGCAGGAAAAACAAAACAAAGCAAGATAAAGCAAAACAATTCCTAGAAAAGCATGGGACAGAAAAGTCACATAAAACCACAATACAAGGAGATCTACAATGGTTACCATGGTGTCTCAGCAGTGTATAACAACATTAATAAAAACGAAGCATTGGAGACATTATAAGACTTCAAAAGCAAGTAATAATCAAACCAGAGTGGGTATCTGAGTGAATCTTGTCATCTTCAGTGTAGTTGCCTATAAACTTAGACTTGATGCTATCAATCATAACAGATTTAAATAAAATCAGTCAATACACAGTAGCAATCTAACAAACCAGACTCAAATAATATCAGTCATAATAAGACAATATAAGTTATAAAGGGTTTCAGATAAAGTTCATAGGAAAATTAGGGATGATTACAATCTGTCCTCTTATTTTTGGGATGGCTGACCGTGTCCTCAAGTCTAGTGTAAGTAGACAAACTGGAACAGCACGTAATCCATCCAAGCAGAGTGGTGAGAATAATGTAAATTTTAAATCTTGTTACCCAATTAACAATATCCTCTGCCTCCATTTTTAGACAATTCCTCCCCTTTCACTCACATGGGGTGCACTGCTTGTTTTGGGTCCCACTGCCTCCCTATATAGAGCATCTCAGTGGACCCTATCTCCTGATCTACTGTGCCTGTGTTTCTCTCTGTTAGTATTTAGAGGCCCTCTATAGTAGAGATTATAGCCAATCTTCTCTGCCTCATTTCTGCTACTCTGTTTTTCTGCCATTGATAGTCTATTTTTCTCTTCCACTCCACTGTCTGCCTCGTTCACTGAGGCCTCTCTGCCACTCTTCCTAAAATGCTTGTATTCTTGTTCTCTCTCCCTAGAATGTCCTTCAGTATTTTTTGTAGGGTTGACTGGTGGTCACAAATTTTCCTAGTTCCTCTTTGTCATGGAAGCATCTTTTTTCTCCATTAATTTCTAGAGAGAGTTTTGCAGGATACATCAATCTGGGCTGGAGATTGTTCTCCTTCAGCACTTGAATTACTTTACTCCAAGCTCATCTTGACCTGACGGTCTGTGTCCAGAAGTCTGCTGTGATTTTGTTGGGTTTTCCTTTATAGGTGATCTGTTTCTTTTCTCTGATGGCTTTTAATATTCTGTTCTTATATTGAATTTCAGGGATCTTGATTATTATGTGTCTGGGTGTAGCTCTGTTTGGCTTGTAGGTGGCTGGAGTTCTGTATGCTTCATACTTCTGCATATCATTTTTTTTCTATGCTTGGGAAATTTTCCTTAATAATTTCTGTGAATAGCCTTTGTAATTCCTGTGGTTTGATTCCTGCTTCTTCATTCACATGCTTTATTCTTAAGTTATAGATCCTCTTGTCATCTTCCAGTCTTTGTATCTTTACTGCCTGCTCCCTTGTTATTTTTAAGAGATCTTCTCTTTCATGACCCCACATTGCAAGCCTGTGTTCAATTTTTGATAGTCTCTCTTTGGTTTCTTTCAAGCAGTTTTGCCAGCTTTCTATGGAGTCTTTAGTTTCCTGATAATCTCTTTGAATCTGCTTCATGAATTCTAGGTTTTTTCTGAATTCTTCATTAAATTTTTCTCTCCATTTGTGTTCCTCCGTTCTTCTCTCTTTGTCTTCTTGAGAGGTGCCCAGCCCTTCTTTTATTAATCTACTTATCTCTTGTTTAATTTGAATTAATATTTCAGTTTTGGTCCCGCTTACGAGGTCCTGAATATATCTCTTTATATCTGCTAATGCTGTGTTTGATGTTGCATTTTTGCTGCCCTCAATCTCTTTTGTATTTACCTCTCCTGGATCAATGTACTCAGGTTTGGGGACTGGGAGTTGTTTCTTATTTCTCCCTTTCATCATGTTTTTGGTTCCTTGCATACAAGTGTACAGTGTAATTCCCAGACCCTTTTATTGTTGGTTAACGCTCCTCCAGAGGGCACAGGCTAGGAGCTTTAGCCCTCTTCAATAGGTTATCAGAGATTAGAGTTCACCCACGGGCAGTGTGCGCTGGCTCCTCCCTTCTGGGCCAGTCAACCTTTGTAGGCTTTTACTGCGTCAGTGTGCACTGATCTCAGGGAAGTAATATTGTAGTGACTCACTGGGTCCCCATCCAGGGCGCGGCCTAGTCCAAGCAGATTCCACCAATCTGCTCGGCGAGGGGAGTAACTAGCTGAAGCCACTTCCTTATGGAGTTAGGGCTGTCCTGCCCAAATCCAACATGTCGTCTAGTCGGTTTCCCCTTTCCTGTGGGAGGGTCTTATTCCCATCACTCACGGCATGTTGATGCCAGTCCCCAAGAACTGCTGGGCTCCCCAACCTCCGACTTCAGTGCTGCTGCGGTGGGAATTCACGGTGCCTCTGGGTGGGTCGCATGCAGGGCTGGTCCGGGCAAGCTACATGCAGGGCTATTCAGCTCTGCGCTCTGGCGGCTCAAGCTAGTCACTTTGGTGTGGATCACTTGTTCAGGTCCGGCTGGAATTCAGGCGGCTGGAGGAAGGCGCCGTGCTCGCTGATCTTATCTTCACTAATAGTAGTCCCAGGACCTCATATTTGAGTGGTTTTTTGCACTTTAGCTTCTTCGTGGGTTGTGAGAGTCCATCTCTCTCTGTTTGGGTCTCTCCAGGGTGTTTTATTCTGGCATTTGAGCTGTCTCTCTCAGAGAGGGTCTTTCTTCTGCTACCTACCAGTCCGCCATGTTGTCTTCCTTATTTCTTTAGTTAACTTAAGTGCTGAATAATCTTTTTGATGTTATGATGAGTGGTATTTTTTCCTAATTTCTTTCTCAGTGTTCATTGTTGATGTACAGGAACATGATTGATTTTTGTGTATTTGTTTTGTATCTTGCTGCTTTGTAGCATTTGTTTATTAGTTCTAGGAATCTTTTGATAGAATTTTTTTGGAACTTCTAAGAAAAGAATCATGTCATCTGCAAATAAAGACTTTGACTTCTACTTTTCATATATATCCTTTTTTATATCTTTTATATATATCAGATATATATATCCCTTTTATTTCTTTCTCTTGCCTAACTGCTTTGGCTAAAGTTGTGAGTACTGTACTGAACAGGTGTGGTGAGAGTAGACAGCTTGTCTTTTTTATTTTAGAATGCTTTCACTTCCGCACTCCTCATTTATTATGTTGGCAGTGAGTTTATCATAAATGGCTTTTATTAGGTTGAGATAGGGTCCTTATATATCTATTTTAATCAGAGTTTTTGTTTTGTTTGGCTTGTTTGTTTGTTTGTTTGTTTGTTTTTTGAGACAATACCTTACTAGGTAGTGCAGGGTGGACTTGAACTCATGTAGCTCTGGCTGGCCTCCGGCTCAGGCAATCCTCCTCTCAGCCTCTGGAGTGCTGAGATTACAGGCATGAGCCACCATGACCTGCTTTAATCAGAGTTTTATCATGGAAGAATGTTGGATTTTCTCAAAGGCTTTTCTGCATATATTGAAATGATCTTGTGATTTTTTTCCTCACTACTAATTACATAAGATATTATCTTTGATTTGCATATGTTGAAACATCCTTGCATTCCTGGGATTAAATCAACTTGATCATAATGTGTGATCTTTTTAATCATTTATTCCATTTTGCTTGTCAGTATCTTGTTAAGGACTTCTGCATCTATGTACATTAAAGAGATTAACTAATAGGAGAGTTGGCGACCTGGGCCCCTGGAAATCAAGCTTCTGGCTAGCTACCGGTACACTGGACCGAGTCCCGGAAGCTCCACCGTCTTAGTACAGCATGCCCAGCGACCTTCTCTCAGTTCGGGAGGCAGAGGTCGAGCTGGGGGACTAACCGCCCGGGAGATCTTTCCTGCTCCCTAGGACAAAGGACTGCGGCCTGAGTTTCTGTGGGCTCCAGTTCCCCAGGACCAGCATCCACCTTACAATTTAGGGAGCCAAGAACCTGCAGAGGGGAGTTAGTACCCTGTGAGGTGAGTCCTGCCGCCCTAAGGTGGGCTTGTGGAGAGTTGGTGAGCTGTGCTCCGGGCAGTTGAGCTTCTGGATAGCTACCAGGTACACTGGACTGAGTCCCGGAAGCTCCACAGCCTTAGTGCAACACGCTCAGTGGCCTTCTCTCAGTTCGGGAGGTGGAGGCGAGCTGGGGGCCTGACAGCCTAGTGTGGGCTGCCCTGGGGAGAGCTTAAAACCGGCACTCCCAGTGGTTGAGATCATACTCACCCCCTTGGACACGGGACTGTGGCCCAAGAATCCGCAGGCCCCAGTTCACGAGGCCCAGATTCCACTTTCAATTTAGGGAGCCAAGAGCCTGTGGGCAAGCCAGCACTGCTCCCGAAACTGAGGGTGCGGGAGGTAACTCGCCACACATTGAGAGGAAGCTTTGGAATACCACTCAAAGCAAAGAAATATAGAAAAATGACAAAAAGAAAGACCAAAAGACAGGCTTAAAACTCCAGCTCACCCCAAGAAAGCTTAGGAGCCATGTACATAGAAGAAAAAAGAAGCCATACACCTGAAATGTCTGAAATGATATCAAATGAAATACAGATGCAACTAGGGGAAGCTATGGAGAAATTCAAATCAGAAGTACTTGCCCAGGTAAAGGAAAAAATGATAAAAATAGTGAAAGAAATAGTGAACACATCTAGTGAAAACACAGCTAAAAAATTAGAGGAACAAAGCAAACAGATAGAATCCCTGAATGAACACCATAAGAAACAAACAAAATACATAAAGCAGATTCAAAGAGATACACAGGAATTCAAAAATGCAATTGAAAGCTGCCAAAACCACCTCAACGAAAGTGAAGATAGAATTTCAGACCTTGAAGATAAGATTGCAGCCAGTGAACAGGCAAGGAAAGGTCTCTTAAAAATAACAAAGAATCAGGAAATAACAACTCAACACCTGCAAGACGATGCAAAGAAAAATAACATAAGATTAATAGGGATAAATGAAAAAGAAGGGGACAGCCAAAATGATATCAAGAGGATATTTACAGAAGTAATAGCTGAAAACTTCCCACACATGAGAAGAGAAACTGACATTTGGATAAGTGAAGCATATAGAACTCCAAACAGCCATAACCAAAATAAAACTACACCCAGACACATAATAATCACCATCCCAGAAATCCACCATAAGAACAGAATACTAAAAGCTGTTAGAGAGAAAAGACAGAAAACCTATAAAGGAAAACCTATCAGAATCACAGCAGACTTCTCAACACAAAAAATGACATCAAGAAGAGCATGGAGTGAAGTCTTTCAGATCCTAAAGGAAAACCACTTCCAATCCAGACTGACGTACCCTGCAAAACTGTCCTTCAAAATGGATGGAGAAATAAGATACTTCCATGTCAAAGAACAGCTGAAAAACTTCATGAACACCAAACCAACCCTACAAAGAATACTGAAAGACATTCTAGATATACATGGGGTAAAACCACAAGCAAGGCAGACAATTAAACAGAATGGAAAGCTAAAGATACAACAGCAGAAAGATAACATGTCAACAATAAATCAATATATAACAGTTACAACCATTAATGTAAATGACCTCAACTCACCAATCAAAAGAAACTGACTGGAAGAATGAATCAAGAAACAACATCCAACCATATGCTGTCTACAAGAAGCCAACCCAACAGGACACTCATAGACTGAAAGTCAAAGGATGGAAAGCAATACTTCATGCAACAAGAAACCAAAAAAAAGCAAGAGTAGCAATCCTGTTTGCAGACAGTGTGAATTTCAAACCAAGAATGACCCAAAGAGTTAAAGAAGGTCACTATATACTAGTTAGGGGAAAACTTCAAGAGGAAGAGATAACAATCTTAAATATATATGCACCAAATTCCAGAGCACCCAGCTATATAAAGCAAATACTAACAGAAATGAAAAATCAAATAAGCAATAACACAATTATAACAGGAGACTTTAATACACCATTGACACAAAGGGACAGATCAACTAGACAGAAAATCAGCAAAG